>BQNB010017452.1:0-35661 GCA_026074375.1 Tanacetum coccineum | reverse complement strand
TATACACCTGAACAAAATGGTGTAGCTGAAAGGAAAAACAGAACTCTCATTGAGGCTGCTAGAACTATGCTGAATGTATCGGTACTTTCTAAGAACTTCTGGACTGATGTAGTCAGAATAGCCCGTTATACTCAAAACAGATCAATCATTGTTAAAAGACATGATAAAACTTCCTATGAAATATTCAGGGAAAGAATTCCTGATATCAGTTACTTTCATGTGTTTGGATGCCTTGTGTTTATTCATAACTACAAGGATCATCTAGGCAAATTTGATGCTAAAGCTGATGATGGATATTTCTTAGGATATTTCTCTGTCTCAAAGGCTTTCAGAGTCTATAACACAAGAAGACGACAAATAAAGGAGAGTTATCATGTAACATTTGATGAAAGTATGGAAGCCATCGGGTTTACTAATACCTTAGTAGATGAGATAGGAATTGATGATTCCTCTAGATATCCACCTGATGAATTTCAAGAGGATGACCCATCTAGACAATATCAAGTAGATTCTGTTGTCTAATACTACATCATTCCTCATGGACATTCACTTACTGAAATTACCTAAGAAAACCATGTCTTGAAGTAATTGCTCCTAATGAGCATGAATTACCTCACACTGAGGATGATGAAGGTCCTCCTGATCTAATCAACACTGAAGGGACACATGAACAATATGTTCAGAATGATCAAATGATCACTCAACCCACTGATGTATCATCAGGGAACAATACTAAAGTGTTATGATCCATTACTGAACCTTTAGTCCCTAATGTCACCCTGTCTCACATCACAAATCAAGCCTCTACAAGTTCTCATCCTGTTCCTCAGGATAGATGGCCAAGAGATCATAACATTGAACTTGTAAATATCATTGGTAATCCTAGTAAAGGCATGCTTATAAGAAGCATGGCTGCCAAGCTTATAGCTGCCTCAGTTCTAAGATAGAGCCTAAAAAGGTATCTGCGGCACTGAAGCACCCAGGATGGATTGATGCCATGCAGGAATAACTAAATTAGTTCTATAGAAACAAAGTATGGACTTTTGTTCCTCTCCCTTATGGAAAAATAGTCATAGGTTCCAAATGGGTATTCAGGAATAAGAAAGATGAGCATGGCACAACAACAAAGAACAAAGCAAGACTGGTTGCACAAGGGTATAGTCAGGAAGAAGGAATTGACTATGATGAAACCTTTGCACCAGTGGCAAGAACGGAAGCCATTAGGATATTTCTTGTGTTTGCCACATACATGAACTTCAAAGTTTACCAAATGGATGTCAAAAGTGCCTTCCTGAATGGTAAACTAAAAGAAGAAGTTTATGTCAAACAACCTCCTGACTTTGAAAGTAGTGAGTTCCTTGACTATGTCTGTAAACTTGACAAAGCTCTTTATGGGCTAAAACAAGCACCAAAGGCATGGTATAAGACTCTATCTACTTTCCTTATTCAAAATAAGTTTGTCAGGGGAAGAATAGATAACACATTGTTTATCTATAAATCAAAAGGAGAAGTTATCCTTGTTCAAGTGTATGTAGATAACATCATATTTGGCTCAACAAGTTATGAACTTTGTAAACAGTTTGACAAAATGATGATAAAAAAATTTGAAATGAGTATGATGGGTGAACTCACCTACTTCCTTGGATTGCAAATCAAGCAGGATGACAAAGGAATTTCAATTTATCAAGAACAGTAAACCAGGAACTTACTCAAGAAATATGAAATTTCTGATAGTTCCTCAGTAAAAACACCCATAGTTCCTCCAAACAACTTAGGTCTTGATTTAGCTAGCAAATCAGTTAATGAGACCTTATAAAGAGGAATGATTGGGTCACTGATGTACTTGACTGCAACAAGGCCTGATATCTAATTCTCCACAGTCCTATGTGTAAGATATCAGTCCAATCCAAAGGAATCACATCTAATAGCTATGAAAAGAATCCTCAGGTACCTGAAAGGTACTCCAACCCTTGGTTTGTATTACCCAAAATATTTAGGCTTTGATCTCAAAGGATATTCAGACTCAGACTATGCTGGTTGCAATATGGATAGAAAAAGTACCTCAGGTGCCTGCCAAATACTTGGTGGAAAATTGGTTTATTGGAGTGCCAAGAAACAGCAGTCAGTGGCCATGTCCTCAGCTGAAGCTGAATATGTTACTGCTGATGGGTGTTGTGCAAGTATCCTATGGATGAAAAGTCAACTCAGTGACTATGACATCCATTATAAGATGGTACCCATCTTTTGTGACAACACCAGTGCCATTGCAATATCCAACAATCCAGTACTTCACTCAAGAACCAAGCATATTGATATTAGATATCATTTCATCAGGGATCACATCCTCAAAGGAGATATTGAATTACACTTCATCCCTACTGAATATCAGCTAGCTGATATCTTTACTGAACCCCTGGATGAATCTACTTTCACCAGTCTGAAATCAAAATTAGGCATGTTGAATATTGATTAATCAGTCTCCCTAATTAATCGTATTCAGTATTGTGTATATTCTTCTCCCTAAAACCATCTCCTTGAAACCCACATGAATCCCATGACACTACGGACCCATTAAATGAAGTAAACAAAATGCCTCTACAAGTATTGAAGTAACTTAATGTCTTAGGTAGTGACTTGAACACATTAATATAAGGAACAAATATCCTTGTCTAACAGTCATCCATATAGTCATGGGCCCCCACTTTTATTTCTACTTTATCAATTAAATCCCTAACAAGCATTTATGCTCACTCCTATGCACACAATCTATTCCCGAAACATGTCTAACAAAAGACCTCTTGTTGAACCGAGTAATTATCCATATGTCACGACTGCAATTAACTGAAAGACAACGGAACGACTACAACTATAGCCATAAAAGAGGAATCATGCAACTAGTGGGTTTATTATCATTAAATCATTCCCAAAACCATTTTAACTTTTTCAAAAATGAAAAATTTTAAAAATTACTCAAAACCTATTCACACAGACCCTCTATATATACAAATTCCCTTCATCAAAACAAGAACACACACACAAATTTCCAAAAGCAAATATACTCTGCTCAAATTCTCTTTCAAAGCAAAAGTGTGGGTGTTCTTCAATTTTTTGGTAAAAAAGCTTCTCTTAATCAGTTATTCATTGAAATACTTCTTTCAAACATTTTTTTGGTCAATCGTGTTCCATACAAAGATATCCATCTTCCTATAGTCCATTTTGACAACATATCACGCATTTCACGGCAACGATCAAGTTTGAACTAAACTTGTGACCATCTGGTGTGTGGTATTCTGCAATTAAAACCTTTTTGTTTTCAAAATATTCATCTAAAATGGAAGAACAACAAACAATCATGTATGCTCCTCAATGGAACAACATGACTGTGGACAATGTGGTTTTTCAGTCTAATAATGAGGTGGGTAACTTTAACTACCCACCAAATGTGCCTGCTTACAAGTCAATAATGAAATTTCTGCTAAATTGTCCTTTGAACAAAGCTTTTACCAACTGTCCCTCAGTGGTTTACCAGAACTTCCTCAGGGAGTTTTGGAGCACTATTGTTGCCTTTGACCCTTTCCCATCAACTGATGAGCCTGAGAAATGCCCACTCAAAGAATTCTTCATTAAGTTCTCAGTTTTAAACGGGCAAAGACCATTGACCCTTGATTTTAAAACTTTTTGTTCCACAACTGGTCTTGAATATAATAATGGTAAATATGTTGCTCATCCTGCACTTGATGTTGTGAAGAAAGAATTGGGCAAAATTTCCATCAACCTGATTTACCTGGACAAAACCCTAGTCTTGAAAAACTCTTTTCCCGTAGCTTGGAGAATTTTGTTCACTTTTGTGATTTTGGTTCTCGGTGGGAACTACTCCTCCAATGAACAAGTGAACTCTATCCAGCAGCTTTTAGCCTTCAGTCTCATCACTAGGACTGAGGTTGACATAGGGGAGATCATTTACAGTAATCTCGTAACCAAGCTACTGAATAAGTCTAAGCTGAAATACGTTTCATACCCTAGATTTATCTCATTTACTTTGCAAGTGTTACTGGGTTCTGACTACACTCAGGATAAAAAATTTGGGTTTTTACCCCCCATCATGAGTAACTCTAATTTTACAAAGGACCCATCCAAAGTCATTGTTATTGAATTGATGGTCCATATGATTGCTGTAAAGAATTGGATGGATTCAGTGTCTCCTCCTCCTTTGGCTCTAAAGCCGAAGAAAGGGAAGTCTCAGACTGTGACTCCAACCTTACCCAAGTCACAGGGCCCTGAGGCTTCAGGAGCACTCTCTAAGAAGATAAAAAAGCATAAGTCTAAAAAGCCACCCACTAAGACCAAGGTAACACCACCCAAGCCAACGGAGGGTTCTGAGCAATCCCACTCAGTCTCCTCAGGCACCGTACCTGATCCCTAAGATCTAGAGAGAGACATACAACTCGCTAGTACGAGATTGCCTTCCATACTCGATGAGGGCACTCGTATAACAACACGCAATTTTCATCAATGTAAATATCCATCTATTAAATTAGATGCAATGTATTATCCATCTATTAATGTATATACCAACTTTTTACAGGGAAATTATTCGCTTTATTCCATTATCTAACATAGTTTACATAACTAAAGTAAACGAGCTCACGCAACCTACCAATGCTATCTATATCCATGTTTATATCATGTAAACATCCTAATATATCAAGTCTATGTTTAGATATCATTTTTACCATGTACGTTATCCATTTAACGTTCCATTTACAATGTTATTCTAAAACAAGCATTATACGTTAACATTTATTCCAAAAACCTTAATCACATGTCAAAACAAGTGTACAAATGTTCAAAGCATGTGTACAAGTTACAATGCCAAACTTTTGAATATCTTTTCCCTCCTAAACCCTAAAGCTCAATGTACAAGTCAATTATGCATGAAATACAAACTAGGTCATTTTACCTCCTAAATCATGTTTATATCTTATCACCACTGTACCACAAGGTACAAACACCCAATGCACAACTCCTAAACCCTAAACCTAATCCCTAAATCATTCTAAACCCTAATCCTTAAACCCTAATTCATCTAACCCTAAACCAAAATCATAAAACCATAGCAAACCAATTACACCTTAAACTAGTTCATAGTTTTCAGAATCTGATCCGTTAATAAAACATAAGATCTGGGAAAAATCAGTAGGTTCTGGATATTAAGTAAAAACACTAGGTTGTAGCCATTTTTGCATTCTTAAAGGTATAAAATGAAATATTTTTCTATTAGTTATAAAAATATATATTAATATTATAAAACTTAATTTTACTAAAATCCAACACATGTATCGTTATTAATCATCGATCGACGCATTATAAATCAATTACGTTATATATTTAACGTAACTTATCATCGACTAGCTTTTGAAGAAAACTTAAAACTACAACGTATCACGTTACTAGGGAGCTTCATGTGAGGGTTTTCATTTGGTTATATGTTTTGACGAGTTTGCTGGATTTACAATTTAAAGTGTCCTGGCTCCTCAAACGTTTACTACATGACCTCTGAATTATGATGGCCCGAACAGTGATACCTTCATCACCATGACCTCACCACCACATCACCATCACTCCAGCACCTTACAAGCACCTCCATCACCACCTTGTCACCCAACTTGGCCACCAAGTCTCCAAAACCCTTAGTCATCACCCTAACTTCTCCCATCTCTTCCACTGCTAATGCTATCACTAACTAGATCACAAAATAGTCACTCCCTAGCATTCCGTTAGTCACCTTAGTAGCGGCCATGAATCACTATCTATAACAAGCCACCACATCAAGCCTAGAAACTGGGCACCAAGGTTAGTTCTTGCCCATAAATAGTCGACCAAAAAACACACACTTTCATTCATTCCAAAAAATACTTCTCACCTTAAAACTTTGCTCTAGACTTGCACTAGCAGAAGTTAGAAGTCCCACCAAGGTGTGTTTAGAAACCAAGGATTCCAAGAAAGAAACCATAGAACTCGTCTCTAAGCTACACGAATCAAAAACCTTCATTTCAACCCATTTCAAGTTGTAAGATTTTTCTACTCGTCCTATAAGCTTTGCTACTGTTTTAGGTTGTTCATAAACTCTATAAGATCATGAAAGAACTCTTTGTTAAGAGCCTTGAACATCAAACCCATTCGAATTGTTTTAAAACCCTAAAACGTACCCGTTTTGATTTTTTTTCAATCGCCGTTACTTTCATTTCATATTCTTTTGCCATCAATCAGATTTCCCTGTTAAGGTGAGTTCGTAGCCTCGCTTTTAAATCTTTTAAATACTTTATAAACTAGCGAGGGGGATACATGCTTAAACCATGAATGCAAGTGTTTTTCCAACTGTATGCCATCCAGATATATTATTGCCTAAGTACCTTCCAGTGCCACTATTTCTATATCATGAAACATTAATTACTTGCGAGTAAACGCAAATATTGTGGATAGATCTATTTGGGGTGACGACTCCCGTTGGTATACTCGTTCATAGGGTAACCAATAGCACTATATTTGATTATAATGGGTAACTTTGGCAAGTTACCTTTCCACAAGGACATTTGTTCCTCAACTAATGTCACTGCGGTGATTTCCATGTTAACGTATTGATATCATGAGCTTAGGGCAATAACACTGTTTTCAATACTAATTGTACTCATTGCAATTATTACACTTATAGGTGTATAACAACGTAACCCACTGTTATGATGACTTGTATTCAAACTGTTTAACATAAACCTAAGAATTTCGCTCAACCATTGTGTTGACCTTTTTAGCATCTTTATCTTAGGTAACTGAGCATCTTATGGCACGAAGTGGCACGAACTTGAAGATGGCTAAACTGTTATCATTCAAACTGTATGTTTTCATGTAGATTTTAGGACCTCTGTTTGTAAAAACTCTGATGAATAAATGAATGATAACTAAATTTTCCAAAACGTCTTTTTACGATTCGTTTTCTATGATTATGTCTATTGATCTATGAAGTAATACCTCAGATTAGCTTCTGCTGCTATATTTGTCAAAATGGGGGTGTTACAGATTGGTATCAAGATCCACGGTTATAGAGAACAAGGTTAAAACCTTAACTATAACTATTTTTCTTTTTCCATCCAAGAAAGTCCTCTATGCCACTACATTTCTGGAATAGTATGTAAAGATACATAACTATTATAATATTATATAAATAACTTATGTTATTTACCACTGGGTTGTTAACAGAGTGATGTCTTCTCCCAACCACCCTACTTCCGATAATAAGGATGCTTTTTCCTCTAACTTTCTGAACTATTTCCCAGCTTCAACTGGAAATACTTCTTTTGAATCTTCAAATAATTCATCTGGTTTAGTTCCAATAGCTTCACTAACTCTTTCACTTTTTCATAATGACCATTATATAAAGGTCATGCAAGCATATGATGCCATTAGTCCACCATAAGTTACTATTCCACCCCCAACTATTGTGCCTCCATCTCCAGTGTTATCACTATCACCAATGTTTGATTCCTAAGATTTCTATCCTCCCGAAGAGATTCCACCACCTAAAGACACTAAGACTCCCGTCGAATCACCCATTCTAAGATCTCCATCTTCATCAGTAGGATCTTCATCACCAGTTAGGTCAACTACACCACCACCAGATTACCCCTTTGATGAGTCTATTTTCGCAGAGTTAGATAACTCATTATGGATCAACCAAACCACTAGAGGAACTCAGTCCCTAATGAAATCTAATGAATTCAGAAGCTGGATTGGTGATATCTCTGAAAATCTTAGATTTCAAAATTTTCTGTTATATCCTGCAATGTAATACCAAGGGATGTGTATTACTCTGTTAAAACTTGTATCAAAATAAAGATCCATACAATATGTCAAATGATTTCAAATACTACTATGTATGAAAATTTTGCCAATGACTTGTGATATCATTCTTATTTTGTGTTGTCCTTTGTAAATTTGACAGAATACCTCCCAAAGGAACATCACACTGCATCACCACCTATGACTTAGGACTAAAATCCATTAAGAACTAGTTGCTGACCTGTTGACGCGGCTCTGGAAGCACACGCTGCAATAATTGCAAGTACTAGATAAATCCCAACAGAACACCGAACCTACTAGAACTACCTGTAACAAAAATGGTAAACTATAAAAGATTCATAAGCTGAGCAACCCTTTCAACTTCAATGGAAAAGGAAGGAGCATTGAACCATCCTTCACTGGTTTGAATGGACAAATCAGTTATATTTCCTCGTAGCAAATTGTGTCGAGGAAAACACAGTGACATTTGCTACGGTACCCCTACCTGATTGATCCTTGTCCGTTGTGGAATTCGTACGCCCAACAGCCTACTTGGAATAGAACAAGCCAATAAGATCATCTTGATTGAATTGAAAAGGCTCTTAACAAATAAGTATTGTCCTCAAACTAAAGTCAAGAAAATGGAAGATGAATTTTACAATCTGACTGTAAAAGGAGATGATCTTAAAACATACATTAGAAGATTCTAGGAATTGGCAGTCTTATGCCCAAACATGGTGCCAAACACCGAGAAACTCATGGAAGCTTTCATCGGAGGATTACCCAGAAGTATTGAAGGAAATGTTACCACAGAAGCTTCAAGCTCAACACCATTGAGGAAGCCATTAACATAACCCAGAGGTTAATGGATCAAGTAACAAGACACAATTCTGTGCAGGGAACCAATGATCACAAATGAAAGTTTAATTATAGAAGAACCTTCAACAACAACAACTACCAAAACGACCGTAACAACAACAATGACAACTACAACAATGATCACCACCAACAACAGAATAGAAGGAAGGAAACCTTTAGGGCCTATGCTGCCACCCCAACTAAAAACCGTGGGTATGTTGGACCCCATCCTTTGTGTAAGAGATGCACTCTCCATCACACAAGACCTTGTACTGTTAGATGTCAGACTTGTAACAAAGTGGGCCATCAGACCAAGAACTGCAGAAACAAAGGACCCTCAGACTACTAGATTAGATTCTAGTTATAACTTTTGTTAGAACCTAACCACATGATGTGTCGTATAAATAACAACACTTGTCAAATTTTGACTATGTAAAGTATGAAGGTAAGTTGTTCATGATATAATACAGTTATAATCCCATTATACCGGGTTGCACCCTGATTTTGTTAAACCAACCTTTCGAAATTGATCTTATGCCAATTAAACTCAGTAGTTTCAATGTCATCATTGGTATGGATTGGTTATCCAAGTATCATGCTAGAAAAAGTCATCCACATCCCAATCGACGGTGAAACTTTGATTATCCGAGGCGATCGAAGTAAAACTCGACTAAGCCTTATATCCTGTATAAAAACCGAAAGGTATATATACAGGGGATGTTAAGTTTTCATAGCTCAAGTAATGGAGAAGAAATCTGATGAAAAATGACTGGAAGACATACCAATAGTTAGAGAATTCCCAGAAGTTTTTCCTGAAAATCTACCTGTCCAAGTATAATTTCAAATCAATTTAATTCCAGGAGCGGCACCTGTAGCCCGAGCACCTTACAGATTAACTCCTTCAAAAATGCAGGAACTGTCAAACCAACTTCAAGAGTTAGCAGACCGAGGTTTTATCCAACCAAGTACTTCGCCTTGGGGAGCTCCTGTCTTATTTGTTAAAAAGAAAGACGGATCTTTCAGAATGTGTATCGATTACCAGGAGTTGAATAAACTTACTATAAAGAATCATTACCCATTACACAGGATCGATTACTTACTCGACCAACTTCAAGGTTTGAGTGTTTACTCGAAAATCAACTTAAGGTCTGGTTATCATCAACTGAAAGTAAGGGATGAAGATATTTCCAAGACTGCTTGCAGAACAAGATACAGACACTATGAATTTCAAGTGATGCCATTTGGTTTAACTAACGTGCCTGCTGTATTCATAGATCTCATGAATCATGTGTGTAAACCATACTTGGACAAATTTGTAATAGTATTCATCGATGATATTCTTATCTACTCTCGTAACAAAGAAAGAACACGTAGATCATCTGAGAATAATTCTGGGATTACTCAAAAAGGAGGAATTGTATGCCAAATTCTCTAAGTGTGATTTCTGGATCAGTATTGTGTAATTTAATGTCTCATTATTCTTCTCATGATTTTGGAAAATCATACCGCCAAGGAAACATCTTCTACTTAACAGCGTTTTGATATCATGTTTTATTCTTAAGTAGGATCATTATAATCAGCGTATAAATGAATTAGGATGCTTCTTCATTTGAATAAGGAAATTATAAACCACCGAACTATAAATTTATAAATTCTCAATTACAAGGATTGGGACGCCTCGGTTTGTAAATGACAAATTATAAATGAGTGAACTTAAGTGTATGGCATTCGTACAAAGAATTCTCTTTTAATCCGTTTGTATAAATATTTTTTTTCTCGATCATTTAATCATTATCATTATTACTATCATACAAATAAGTCTCTAGACTTTCTTCGATTGTAAAATTGTTCACATCGATTATTTACAAACATCACTCCAGTCATTCAACTAAATCTCAGGACGAATTTCCTGTAGAGGAAGGGAGACTATAAACACCTCCGCATTTTTCATCAATATAACTATCCATCTATTAAATAATGCAATGTACTATCCATCTATCTATTAAAGTATATACCACCATTTTTAAAGGGGAAATTATTCGCTTAAATACCATTTTGTAACAAAGTTTACATAACTAAAAGTACATGAGAGCTCACGCAACTACCAATGCCATTTATACCATGGTTAATCATGTCAAGACTCCAAATATGTCAAGTATATGTGTTTAAACATCATTTTTACCTTGTACGTTATCCATTAACGTACTATTTATAACGCAATTCCAAAACAATCATTAACGTTAACGTTATTCCAAAAACCTTAATTACATTCAAAACAAGTGTTACAAATGTTCAAAGAAGCATGTTACAAGTTACAAATGCCAAACTTTTGAATATCTTTTTCCTTCTAAAACCTAAAGTTACAATGTACAAGTTAATTGTGCATGAAATACAAACTAGGTCATTTTACCTCCTAAATCATGTTTATATCTTACCACCAACTGTAACACAAGGTAACAAACACCCAATGACAACTCCCTTACCTAAACCTAAACCTAATCCATAAATCCTTCTAAACCCTAATCCTAAAACCCTAATTCATCTAACCCTAAACCAAAATCATAAAACCATAGGAAGCCCATTACACCTTAAACTAGTTCATAGTTTTCAGAATCTGATTCGTTAATAAAACATAAGATCTGGGAAAAATTAGTAGGTTCTGGATATTAAGTAAAAACACTAGGTTGTAGCCCTATATTTTGTGATCATTTTCCGGATTGAATCACCCCAATTCGACGTCGGATGAATTAGTTATAGCCGAAATGGAAAATGTGCGCAAATTCTGCACACCTGTAGTAAAGGGCTGTTATCTCTAGATTTTTTATAGTAACCCCTTAAAATGTAAAACTAAAAGTTGTAGAGGACTCAAATATCTAACCATGCTTACTGGTTTGAGGTTGATCGGAATTACGGTTTGTAAATGGCAACCAAATTACCGGGACTGATGTTGGCTGTCCAAAAACAGCCATGTATAAACTAAATAAACACCTCAAGCTCCTTCATAACTCACCACCACCTTCATCACCATGACCTCACCACCACATCACCATCACTCCAGCACCTTACAAGCACCTCAATCACCTCCTTGTAAGCTACTACCACAAGTTGCACACTAAGTAAGCTACTTGTCATCATCTTTGATTTTTGAACCATCACCACCTCCCTACACATCACCCTAGCTTTCTATTAGTCACCATGACAGCCCTTGGCCACCAAACCAAGTAATCTTGGTGCCTACTCCAAGAAAACTTGGCCCATAAGTCATTTGAGCCCTATATAAGCCAAACACACACATACACTTTCATTTCATCCTCACAACTCTTTTCCACCTTAAATCTAAGTTCGAACCAAGTTCTAGCAGAAGTAAGGAAGCCAAGGAAGAAGTACCCAGCCCTTAAAAGCCAAGAAAATAAGAGAAGGAAACCATTGAAGTCATTTCCTAAGCGTACGAACCCAAAACCCTCATTTCGGCCCGTTTACGCTCAAGTAAGCTCAATTTCTTGTTCAATAAGCTCACATTCTATTTTAAGTCTTCCATAAGCTCTATAAGATCATGTGTAAACTTTTGTTTAAGCCCTTGAACCACAAAACCATATGGTTTGGTTTTCCTAAACCAAACGAACCTATTTTGGTATTTTCAAGCTCATAAGCTCTTTTCATAAGTTCATGCTCGTAAAACTTATTCATTCTAACTTATTTTGGCTTATTATAATAAGCTATAACCTGCAAATTGCTTTCTATATTGAAAAATATCAATATTATGGATTTTGGATTTGATTTGCAAATATTTTCATGCATATGGGGTATAAATCGTAACTTTCTGAAATTTTTAACTAGAGGGGCTGCAAATGTAATTTTCCTAAAGTTATAACTAAAAGGGGTTTTTTTGCCAAGTTCTAAAGTTAAAGGTTTAAATTATATATACTTTTTATATAAAGGACTAAACTTGTAAAAGTTTATAAACCAATGGTATATATTGCCATTTTTGCATTCTTAAAGGTATGAAATGAAATATTTTTATATTAGTTATAAAAATATATATTAATATTATAAAACTTGATTTTACTAAAACCCGACACATGTATCGTTATTAATCATCGATCGACGCATTATAAATCAATTACGTTATATATTTAACGTAACTTATCATCGACTAGCTTTTGAAGAAAACTTAAAACTACAACGTATCACGTTACTACAGAGCTTCATGTGAGGGTTTTCAATTGGTTATATGTTTTGACGAGTTTGCTGGATTTACAATTTAAAGTGTCCTGGCTCCTCAAACGTTTACTACATGACCTCTGAATTATGATGGCCCGAAGAGTGATATAATATTTCCATAAATTAATCAAATGTTAAACTTCATGAAGTTTTAAAAGATAAACCATCAAACTAAGACTTGACATATTACCCTCAGGTTACGTGACAAGGCCGTTACTTTCATTTCATATACTTTTCCATCAATCAGATTTCCCTATTAAGGTGAGTTCATAGCCTCGCATTTTAAATCTTTTGAATACTTTATAAACCCGCGAGGGGGATACATGCTTAAACCATGAATGCAAGTGTTTTTCCAACTATATACCAGATATATTATTACCTAAGTACCTTCCACTGCCAATATTTCTTAATCATGAACCATTAGTCACTTGCGAGAGAACGCGAATATTGTGGATATATCTATTGGGGTGTGACAACTCCCGTTGGTGTACCTAAACTTTGTGGTACCAATAGCACTATATTTTATTATAATAGGTAACTTTGGCAAGTTACCTTACCACGAGGACATTTGTTCCTCAACCAATGTCACTACGGTGATTTCCATGTTAACGTATTGATATCATGAGATTAGGGCAATAACACTGTTTTCTATAATAATTGTACTCATTGCAATTATTACACTTATGGGTGTATAACAACGTAATGCATTGTTATGATGACTTGTATTCAAACTATTTAACATAAACCTATTAATTTCACTCAACCATTGTGTTGACATTTTTAACATGTTTATCTCAGGTAACTGAGCATCTTATGGCATGGAGTGGCATAAACTTGAAGATGGCTAAACTGTTATCATTCAAACTTTATGTTTTCATGTTGATTTAGGGACCTCTGTTTTTAAAAACTCTGATGAATAAATGAATGATAACTAAATTTTCCAAAACGTCTCTTTACGATTTGTTTTTTATGATTATGTCTGTTGATCCATGAAGTAATACACCAAATTAGCTTCTGCTGCTATATTTGTCAAAAGGGGGGTGTGTTACATTGGCCCTACTGACGACTGGTTGACTCTTTCTAATAGGGGCAGTTCTGGCATACCCAAAGCTTTAACAAAACCTATAACCCATATCGAAGGCTAGAAAGGCAGCTTTTTCTTTATTAAAAACAAGATAGTGTCCTCCAAATACCTTAAACTCCTTCTTTAAGAGAATAAGCTTGGCAAGAAGTCCTTTAAAGATCTAGTTCCTCTACGTGTTCGAGGAGATCCCCTATTGTAGTAATCAATGCGTACCTATCCTTGCATGTCCAACCTTCCTAAACCCAATCCTTTATCTAGTGGGGTTAAAATCTTTCTGGAAGCATAGTCTTAAGAAACCTATTATCTACCATTGTGGAAGGGGTATATATTGATTCAATACTAATATGGGATTTGAACTGTACGGCTGATAACCAATTGTTTATTATTTGGTGTTTACAGAAATGGACTTTAGGAGCTTTATGGTGGACGGGATTGCTGATGAATTTCATTTGAACGATGAGTTGTGTGTTGATGGCAGGAGAGTCTCCCTTCTAACACGATTGTTAATAATGAAGCTCCCAATGATTTAAGTTTAATCCTATAAATTTTTGGCCCCTACCTTACTCATGTTGCTAAGAATGTCGGAGATTTGAATGATGTTTCCTTAGAGAAAGGCATTGTTGATGAAGCTGAGAGGTTACGTAAATCTTCAAAAGCTAGAGGTAAGAGGAAACAGGTTACGGGACCGACAGTGAAAGAGGCCCTTCGTGAGCTTTGAAAAGCACATCCTCAAGCGAGTAAAGTTGTTGGTGATGTCTCTGATCCCCTTGATGTAGATAGCGATCCTGACATTTATGGTAAGTTCCCTACCTCCTTTTCTCCTTTCATGTTCACAACGTATGGCTGTAACATTATATTCTTCTTCTTACAGAGTTTCCATCTGCCATGGAACTAAAGGATTTTATTGATTGTCACTTTGTTGTTGCCCATGTCACTCATCCTTCGTGGAAATAGCATCTTAAAGATATAATCCTGGAGAAGCTCTACAATATTCATAACAGAGCTTATATGTGACAGGCTGTTCTAGAGAATATGTTGAATAGCTAGACTCGTCGGCTCATGTCTGCCTTGCAAAAGCAAGAGCTTCTTGTGATGTTATCCGGGAAAGGGAAATTAAGAAAGACACGGCCTAAGATGACGCTTGAGAGGAAATGTAATGATGCATTGTAAGATTATGGACAAAAATCCTCTTATGTTAGACAGCGCGCAGAGATAGAGACATTACAGACAGGTTGACAAGTTACATGGTGAGTGTATAGCATGCTAGTTCTTAAGGAAAAGAATGAGTTAACAACAACCAACCCTGTCTATTCTTCAGCGTCAAACTGAGGAGTAAGTCTAAGAGGGAGAAGACTGAAAGTATCTGAAACTCCGTTGTGGCCGGATATTAACAAGTTTGAGTGTAAGAACAGGCTGCTTTAGTTACTAAAGTAATTCCTCATGTGGAAACAGAGCTTATCCGTAGTGATGAGGCGGGTTTGTTGGTTTCCTGACTTGTCAAGACGTCCATATTCCATGGTAGATGTACAACTTTTAAAGAAATGGCTACTCTAAAAGAGCCTTTTACTTTAGAGAAGATGCTTGGTTATCGCTCTGACTTCAGAGAAATAAATTTAACCAGGCTAGTGATGAGCTAGCCATTGCTTCCTATCCCTTCATAACCGAAGCTTTTGCCAATCTGTATGCCTCTTTAGAAGAGTTGCTTTTAAAGAAGCCTAGATCTCATCGATCGAAGTTTGCCTCATCGCAGTCTGGGCCCTTGTCTTCGAAGACTTTAATTAACTAAAGGTCGCCCTGTAGGCGTTATTTTGACAATCGGGGTGGTGTGTACCCATGATTTATTTCAAACAATGTTGCTTGAATTACATTTAGTGTGGCCTTTTAAGGATATTACTATTTGGTAGAGGGTAGACTATACCTCTATCTATTATGCAAAGCTTTTCCGTGCTCTCTTTTTTTAAGGCTCAAGTGTGGCCTATATAGGTTACTTTTTTGTCCACCAAGGTTTAACAAGCAGTCCTTCGCTTGTGGCAGAGGGTCGCGGCCCGCTCCGCCTTAGCCCAGAAAGGTTTCGAACGAAGACCTTTGGGAAGTTAACATGAATTTAGATGCTCGTAAGTGTAAGGCTCATGGGTGGCCTTACGGCATCCCTTCGAACGTTAAAACTTTTGTGTACTTGGTGTCCCCAATCTTTGTTTTAAATAATGACACAAGTGATTGAAATTGAGTTTATTACTTTCATTGATCATGTAGAAAGATTTACATCATTTCTTGTATGAACACTTAGTTTTGCTACACATTTTTTTGTCTCAAATCTTTGTTGTAAATAACGACACAAGAGATCTAGAAGGAATCTGTTTCATTGATAGTGTAGAAAGATTTACATCATTTCACGTATGAACACTTAGTTTGCTACACTATAAATAGGTCCCTTGCTGAAAAACAATCGAGACAATGACTTTAGAAATTGATGAATAGCATATTTCACATGTAAAACTTATGAAGGTTTGAGTCATTCCATGTTCGGTCAACAGGGGAGCCAGATAGTGTTTCTAGCTTGTAAGCTCCGTTTCCATAGGCTTTCTTTACTATGTAGGGTCCTTCCCATGTTGGTCCCATTTTCCTTGGAACTCTGCTTTGCTTGTGTTGTTAAGTTGGAGTACATAAATACCTTGCTTAAATGTGGATGGTCGAACACGTTTATTGTAGTATCTCACCAGCTTTTGCTTGTAATAGTCTTCTCTGATGGAAGCTATCTCCCTCCTTTCTTTTGAGAAATATTCAAGAATCTCTCTACATTTTCTCTCGTTTAGTCTTGCCATCTAATTTTTACTCCTTCCTCTTGAAGATTCTATCATTTGGAGGAGTTTTCCTAACAATGTGTATTCTCGATTGGAGCCATCTAATTTTACACTTCCTCTTGATGATGTCCCTATCACCTTTCCCTTTTATTGGCCTTTCATGTGAACTTCACCAAGAATTCCTTAGCAAGCTTTGAGAAGGTCATGGAAGCTAGCTTGCGAAGCATCTGCTTTCTTGTTTTGATCTCATCGGACATGTTTCATAGAGTAGCTCTTGAAGCTTTTGAGTGTCTCTCTTGTTTTCTTCAAGTATTGCTTTATAACTTGTTGTCTTGCTTTGAAGAGTCCTTCCACTTGGTTTTCTACCAGTTGGGAGTCCACAAAGATTTCTAGATCTTCGATCTTTATTTCTTTTGCAATTAGTAGGCCAACTAATAGCGCTTCGTACTCTGCCTTATTGTTGGTGGTCTCAAATTCAAACCTGAGAGCGTAAGTATACTCTCTTCCTTCAAGATTAACAAGTATCAATCCTGCTTCAGAACCATCAAAGCTGAAAGCTCTATCCGTGTGCAGCTTCCATGTGTTTTCTAGATCCAGCTCCTTATTCCTTGCATTTTGAGTTTCCTTCTCTTTACTTTTTGTTGTCAGTATCTTAGCCAAGAAATCAACCAAGATCTATCCTTTAATGGAATTGTTCCCCTTAAATTCAATATCATGTTCCCCCAGCTCTATTGCTCATTTAGCTATACGCCCTAATTTTTTAGGTCTTGCTAGTATTTGCTTTATGGGCTTGTCCATTAATATCTAGATAGGGTAAGCTTAGAAGTACCGTCTGAGCCTTCTTGCGGCATATAAGAGGGCTAGTGTAAGTTTTTCCAGCTTTGGATACTCTATTTCTGCCCCTTTTAGTGCTCGGCTTACAAAATAAATGGGGATTTGTTTCTTTCCTCTTTCTACAAGTAAAACTGCATTTATACTTTCTTCTGAGACTGCTAGGTACATTACCAGGGTTTTGCCTTTGATTGGGGATGTAACTGTGGGTAATGTTTCTATGTACTCCTTCATTTTCTAGAAAGCTTCTTTTGCTTCCTGCGTCCATTAAACTATCTTCTTGCTTGCACAATTCTTCAGCACCTTTAGAAAAGGGAGTGCCTTATCGGTTCCTTTCAAAAGGAATCGGCTTAAAGCATGCTATTTTTCTCGTTTAGGACATAGTATTCTTTGACCAATTTGTGTGGCTTACAAGTCAAGATTGCCTTCACCTTTGGAGGGTTAGCTTTGATTCCTTTTATTCGTAAAAATGTATCCTAGAATGGACCTTCTCACGCTGAAGGAGCACTTTCTGGATTGAGTTTCTTATTGATTGTCCCGGAAGCTTGTCGAATGTTCTTGGATTGTTCTGCTAGCATGTCCTTCTTTAAGTCACTCTTTATTACCATAGTCAATCACATGGACTACAAGATTAAATCCTTTATGATTGTTCAATACCGTATCGACTAGCCTCTAGTATGTAGACCCTGCGTTTTTTAAACCGAAAGGTAGCCTTTTGTAGTAGACCACTCCTTCTCTTGTGAAGAATGCTATTTTTTCCTCGTCCCTTTTTGCCATTGGTATCTGATGATATCCTTGTAGCACTAGGAACATTTCTAAACCAAAATTTGGTAAGAGATTCAAATTTTGTCAGATTGCTTTGTTGGAAAGGTGTTATCAAATCTTTCATGTTAGGCTTCGTGAGTCTGAGAGTCCACCATAGTTTTTCCACATTTTTTACCCTTTTTTTATCATGACAGGGTTTGATACCCATGTCTGGTACTTGACTTCTCGCAGGATGTCCGCCTTTGTTAGCTCTTCTACTTCTTTATGGAGTGCTTCGCTCCTTTCGGGTGCCAGTCCCCTCATACTTTCTGTTTTCTGCTCCATGTGTTTTAACTCATTCAACTTGTGTTCTGTTATGAAGGGTCTTCCTCCTACCATAATGGTTTTATAAAGTCTCGTTATATCAAAATAAGTCCAGGCAAAGATATCAGCGTTTGCCTTTAGGAGATCCTGTAGCCTCTTCTTAAAACTAGTTGGTAGTTGTCTCCCGATGACTGTTTGGTTCGGATATTTGTCATTGATAACGTTTCTCTTCGGCACTCATTGCAGGTGAGGGTGTCCTTCGTAGATTCCTGGAGGCCTCTTTGAGCTCTTTTGTTCTTCTCCTGTCTTATCGGGTTTCTATTTCACAGTACAGTGCCGACTCCTTTGGGGTTATGATACTTGATAGCATATGTGTAAATATGGCATACCACTATGCCTATCTTATGCATGGCGGTTTCTCCCGAGTACAGGTTATACGGATTAGTTGATCAGAGCGCAGGCGAGATAATCGAGAACCTCTGTTCTTACGAAAGGACCTTCCACAATCGTTATTCCAGAGGACTCCCAGAGGGCCAAGAGTAATCTCCGGAAAACTTGATAGGGGAACCTTTGAGTCTACACTTAGTGACTGAATGGAAGGGATCAGTTGTAAAAACGTTGCTCATAGATACACACATAGCTCCGCTATCTTTGTATACTCGGTTTACTTGTCTTTTAGAGATCTTAGCCTTTATGATAACTGGATCGGAGGAGTTGTTGTTTCCTAAAACAGGGGGAATGTGATCTTTCCCAGTCCGCGAGTAGACTCTTCTGTTGACTTCCTTTTCGGGTTACTTCTTCGGCTTATCATAAGGACAGGAGCTTCGGTTGGTGTTGTACCTTTGTCTCCCTTCTTCCATTCTCCTAATTGAGTGTGCTAGTCATCCTGATTTGATAACTTTTTCGATTTGATGTCTCAGCTCCCGACACTTATTCGTGTCGTGTCTATGGTCTTCATGAAAGTGACAGTATTTGGACATGTCGCATGACTGTTTACTTCATGGTAGCCGGGGAGTTTGTTCGAAAGTTCTTGCTACCTTCTCGGTTGCTAGGACCTCTCTTGGGCTTTTAGACATGTTTAAGAGCAGTTCGTGGTTAGGTCCCTAGTACAGAAAGAATCTGTCTCTGTTCTTCCTTCCTTTATTGTTGTCCCAGCAGGAATTTCTCTTGAACTTGCTCGAGCTTTCTTGGTGATCATCTGGAGTTTCGTTGGTTACGACTTCTTTTGCTTCGATCCAAGTGTAAGTCTTATCCATCAGACCCTTATAAGTAGTTGGGATCTCTGTGGAGAGGAACTATACTAGGCTCCTTGTTCGTAACCCATGAACGAATCCAGAAATACGTTGCTCTTCATGTAGACCCAAAATTTGTAGAGTATCATCCGTATACCTAGTAACGAAAGCTCTAGTGCTTTATCCTTCCTTCTACTTGATGTTATGTACTACGAGATGTGTCTTCGTAAACTTCTTCTGCTGGCTAAAATGGGATCGAAACTTTACCTTCAGATCTTCGTAGTTGAGGATGCTTCCTGTCTTTCGACCGTTCCACCATATTCGGGCGGAATCTTATTAGGCATTCACAGAACCACCAAAACTTTTCTACGCTTCAACAAATACCCACAATTGTACCCAATACCCAAACTTTATAAAATATCATCCTATATATGCATATAGGGCTAGATACAAGAGATAGGAACCAAACATATTATCTAATTTCAATCTACCTTCCTAGAATTCATGAGATGATCTCACATGTAGGGAACCAATAGATATTTACTTACTAACTCTAATAGTAAATGACCAAAGTCTTCTTAGAAATCCTCTAGATGTTCCTTGACTAGTCAATAGGGTATATAATGACTTAACTAGATAATAAACACACACACACACTATTATTTCCAAAGTGAAAACAAAACATACTCTTTCTTTTCCTCTCTCAATAGTCACGGCTCAAAAAGAAATACATACACACCCCATAAAAATTTTATTTACAACAATTACAAGTGTTCTTACAACATATCTAAGATAACCTAAGGTGTTTAGAAGATTTGGTTTGGGGTTTACAAGTGTTAAAGCAAGAAGGTTCATGATTAGGGTTTCTTTAGAATCTAGGGTTTTCAAGTGTTGTAAGCTTGGGTTAAGTAGCTAAACAAGGGTTTAGATCATATTTTTCATCATCCTACATCATATTAAGGTCATCTAAAAACCTTAATCTCTTTACATTCATGATTTTATGCATATATAATGTTTGTATAGTTATTCACCATCTAAGGAACTTGTTTACATGAAAAATGGAATTTTTACTTATGATCATGGTATGATATACCTTGTCATGTGCTATATTATTGTTAAAATCATGTAAGAATAGATGTATAAGTATTGTACAAGTGTGTTTTATGTATATGAAAAGTGTATATAAACAAGTTACCTAAAAAGTATACTTATGAAAGTTAATGAACAAATGAGTATGTAAACTCATGGATCATGTGATTCTTGGATAATATTTGGATAGATGATGGACTAAGGACCCTAAGGATGTAATACATATGATATAAGTTGTTGTAATGTACTTGTAACAAAGTGGTTAAACTAAAAGGTTATAAAAACTAGTTTAAACACATTTTTACCAAAAATATCAAAACATTCTGTTAGAATTCGAAAAATAAAGCATCCATTTTATATTTTTATAAAATACTACATCTCATTTGGAATCTAAAAAGGTAAGAAACTTAAAAATTCGCTTTATAACGAAGGAGATACGTAGTTTACAAGTTATACGATAATAAACGGGTTTATAAAAGAAATTTTTTTAAAGACAAGTTACAAAATACTTTTGATATTTAAGATTAGTTATTTTTCTCAGATAGTACATATTTTTAGAATTCCAAATCATTAAGAATCATAATTTTTTGATCAATAACGAAGGAGTTATGAATTTTGGAAGTTTACGATAATTAAAGTTTATAAAAATAATTTTATAAACTATCAACAGCAAAATCACTATTCATCTCAAATACTTATTTTTTAAAAATATAATATTTTGATAGAACTTTCAATTACGAAGACGTGCTCGAAAGAATCACTAAAATCGGAGCTAAAATGGATAAACTACGGCATTTACGGGTTTACGACGAATAATTTTATAAAAGTATATGAACAGTAAAAACCACTATTCACCAGGGGACTCAAATATTGAAAATGTAATATTTTGATACGTCGTCTTAATACGAGAACGTGGACATAAGAAACGTAAGAAACGAGCTTAAAACGATAAAGTTATGCCGTTTTTACTAAAGAGATATTTATAAACGTTTTTACATTATAAATATGATTTCATAAATGCAATTAGATGGTGATGTAGCTATATATAGTTGTATATGGCATTAGTTAATAAAAGTGCCTAGTACTTATACGACCTATATTTCATTAGGTTTCATTCGGTCATTACCGTGACGCATTTTCTGTTATACTTAGATTATTCATTCACACAAGGTGAGTTTATAGCCCCACGTTTTACTTGTTTTACATATACTTTATAACTTTTGGGGTGAGAACATGCTTGTTACCGAACTCATTTACATGGTTGGTTTGAATTTATTACATGTGCATTTACAATTCGTTTTACAAACTGGTCTACATACTCAATTACTTATTTTGGGACGAAATACATTGCTTGTTTCACTTTATTTTTTAAAACAAGGAAATTACTTTACATTTACCCAAATGATTACGGATTAGCTTAACCGGCTTGAACTGTGAATTACTTGGAGGGTAAGCGCGAATGTTATAAAATAGATCTATTCGGGTGTGACAGCCATGTTCGGGTGATTAGCTATCACCGGGCAAACGAACGTTATAGCATGTTGGAGCACAACATTTACACGAACACGAACAATTACGGTGCCTTGAATAAAGTGGCATATATATGAGTCTACGTAACAGCTTCATGAACTTAGAGTAATCGTAATCATTGTTTTATACACACATGAATATCTACGTTGCCTTGAATAAAGTGGTAATACATACTTTAAACAATGGTGGTCCAACCATACATAACTTTTGTGACTATTTAGGGATTGAAATGGTCATGCATATTTTACAACTCTTTGAATTGTAACACTCATACATATGTTTTTGTGACTATTTGGGGATTTAAATGGTCATGCATACTTTACAACTCTTTGGTTTATAACATTCATACATACTTTTTTGTGACTATTTGAGGATTGAAATAGGCATGCATACTTTACAACTCTTTGATTTACAACACTCATACATACGTTGGTGACTATTTGAGGATTTAAATGGTCATGCATACTTTACAACTCTTTGATTTTCAACATTTATACATACATTTTTGAGGAACATACAAGGATTTGAAAACGGTCATACATACTTTACAAAACTTTAGTTCAACATTTCTACTTACAAAAACCTATGAACTCACCAACTTTATGTTGACACTTTTTAAGCATGTTTTTCTCAGGTGGATTAGATGCTTGGCTTACTTGATGTGTATTGGAGTCTAAATAATACAAGATTACTTTTCAAACAACACAGTTAGAGGTCGTTCTCTCATGACTTGAGCAATGGTATTATGAAGTAACGCTCCCGGAAACATATTCTGCTGCGACCTATTTTTGGGGGTGTTACAGATTGGTAATCAGAGCTAAGGTTATAGAGAACTAGGTTGCATATCTTACCTTGACTATAACCATTTTCAACGATCACATTTTTAAAAGGGTTTTTACAAGACATACACATTGTTTCTTGCATTAGTTGGTCATACTAGATGCTTACATGATTCATATACGTGTTCATATTATAATACATAGATTACTATGAGGGTCTTGCCTAGATATATACAAAGATGTGCTTTCTTGTATAGATATATACAAAGATGTGCTTACATTCTTTCACACATACTCTACAATTATTTATATAAGGATTATTTATATAGATAGTAGAACATTTATTAAGGCAAGGTAGTACTATAAGCTCGTAGGTTCTAAACGCTACATAAACATTAAGCTATCAAATACGATATCTTACCATCATCCATTCATACTATCATTCATACCACCACCCGTTCATACCATGACGCATTCCATTTTGCCATGACACATTTCCATCCTTGCCATAAGTGCATTATTCATTCACCAAGCATCATTTTGCATCATGTTTACTTTCCATACTGCATGCATCCTGCATGGTTTCATATAAAGGCGATTTATATAAACTTTTACTTGTGAAGGATATGGCTGCACCTACTATTCCTATCTTTGCTGAGGAGAATCTCGGGGACCCGATCAATATCAGAGTGGATATCATTCACCTAGAGCCTGTCGCTGTAGTTGCTTTTCCTACAGCTGCCTTTGTAAGGACACAAGCCCAACACGAGGAGGCTATACGAGGCATTCTTGAGCATTTGCAAGGGGTGCCCATAAAGGAGGAGATGAGTACTTTGAGGTTCAGGATGGGTATGGTCGAGGCAGAGAATGCTTCTCTGCGTGGTAAGATTAAGACCATGGAGGCTATCGAGATGATTACTCGTAGCCAGGAGAAAATGGCTCGTAGGAAGATGGAGCGACAGTTGGCTTTAGTTCAGGAGTCACAGCAATAGGACCGAGAGAATTTCATAAAGCTCCAAGAGTTAGTCACTAGTCAGCTCAGACGTCACCCATAGATACCTTGTTCTAGGAATTATGTATTAGCTTGTATTGGAAGTTGTAGTATCAAGAAAACCATGTAGTACTTTCGAGGGAAAACAATGAAACCCACTATCTATCAAATCATCGTATTGTGAAAATTTCGTCAATATTAACTTAGATTACTTATTTACTCTTGCAAACTACTCTCACAAATATCATGAAATCATAACGCTATTTTGACAAAAATGAGCAATGCATCGTTAGTCCTCAATTATACATGGCCTGATCAACTATGTATAATTCAGGAAGGACCATGCCATGCTGAGAGTAGTCACCTTAAAACTTCTTTTCAAGAAACAATTTTCTATCAAGTTTTGTGCGCGTATTCATAAAACGTATCTATCACGAGGAACCAAACTAACAATCATAATAACTAAGTAAACTCTTATACCACCTTATTATATAAGGTCGACATCATTGTATACAAAATCCTAACCCTAATTATTCTACTCATAAGCTCTCACACACATTTTTACACTCAAAACCCTAATTCAAAACCCTAAACCCTAAAACTTAGCTAGTTTCTAAACCATGACCCGTTTCTTGATATTTATCCATCATAACCCTCAACCAACCCTCAAATAAGTTGTAATAACTTAATTTACAACATTATCAATCACATTCCATCATCATTTCATTATTTTACTTCAAATGTACAAGAATTAAATCCAAGAAACCCTAATTAAACCCTAATTGGAACTTTTGACCCGTTTACTTATTTTTACCCATTTTAAACCCGAACCACCTATCAATTATTGTTATTAATCCTTAATACAAGTCTTATGAACATATATCTATCATTACTAATCAAATGTACACGAAATACAAGCTCAAAAACTCAATTCGAGCCCTATTTGACCCGCGACCCTATTCTTTGCATTTTGACCCATTTTTGAAGCTTATCTTTGCAACTAAGCACCATGGTGACTCACCCACATGTTCCATAGCAGCTTAAAAGCATCTAGATATACTTCCATGGCTAGAAATCAAACCACATGCTTCTCTTTTACCCTATATCAGTCGCGGCACCAAGAGAGGCCATCCACCACTTCTAGCTAGTTCTAGCTCGTCCTAATCACACTATAGCTTCTCCATATCAACCCTATCTGGTCCTTGTCATCTTCCCATGTGTCCTAACCTGGTTATCAAACTTCCTTGCCTCTAAGGTTGAATTCGCCTATAAAAAGGGCATAACACCCTCCATTTCAAATCATCCCCCACTTCCTCCTCTATAACCCATCATAGCAGCAATATTTTGCTCTAAGAAGATCCTAAGAGGTCCTAAGAAGTCTCAAGAACGTAAGTGAAGCAAAATAAACCAAGAAAAGAAGCCTGGGAGTCGTTATTCTAGGCGTACGAAGCTAAAAGTCCTGATTTCAACCCGTTTTCAAGCTATAAGCTCAAACCCAGGTTCTATGATCTTCATACCTAATCCTACACTCTTATAATGTTCATATGATCATAAATATACTCTTTTTAAAGTTTTATAACTCAATTCATACTCATTTTCCATTTTGATCCAAAACCGTACACTCGAAACCCTAATTTTATGTTTTTCTTAAAACTAAATGTTATAATGGTTAAATATTGTTATAATCTATCCTAACATGCTTAACTAATGTTAATATAACAACTTTATCAAGTCTTGAAGGAATTTGAACTTAAAACCCGCGCGTTTACGTTTTAAAACCCTAATATGACCCGTTTTGCTTCCTAGCTTAACGAATCGTTATTTTAAACTTTCGTTATGTTAAACCTTCATATTTTAGCTTATATTAACAAGCTATAACCTGATAATATCAATTAGAAACTTAAAATAAGCTTGCATGGCATTTTGGACTTGTTTTGCAAAAGTATTCCATGCAAGGGGTATATATCGTAACTTTCTGAAACTTATAACTAAAAGGACTGAAAATGTCAATTTATCAAATTTATAACTATAGGGGCCTATCATGTCATTTTTCAAAGTGCAAGGTTTACTTTGTATATCTTTTAAACTAGAAGGACCAAACTTGTAAAAGTGCAAACTTCAAGGGTATATTTTGCCATTTTTCATTCTCAAGGGTCTAAAATGTAACATTTTGAAAAGTATAAAATCATATTCAAAATATTACAAGACATAACTTTAATTAACGCTTGTCGTGCTTATCATTTCCAAATATTGAATAAAACGCTTAAAACCGCTTATGTTATAACCATTATATCATTCATCATGGATGTGCTTTTAAAAATCCTATCCCGAAGCTATATCGTACCACAATACTAGGGAGCTTCATATTAAGAAGTTTCATCTTGGTATTACGTTCTGACTCAGTTGTTGGGTTTTGGTATTCGCTATTTTATACATATCTTTTACCTTGAAAAATGAACCTAAATGACCAAAAACGTAATGAAAAATGCATATGTATGTTTGTTTTTGTGTTTGTGTATGTGCATGTACGAATATCGAGAAATGGACAAAATAAAGATAAAACCGAACAAAACCGAGCATGGGATCGGAAAGAGCACGAAAAAACGAAACCAAGGATGCCTTCGGATTTTATAGGGCCAACCCGTGACCCACTTAATGGGCCGGGCCAGCCCATTTGCAACTAAGCCCAAGACTTTGGACCATTTTTAATATTATCAAAATTTGTTATAATGGAATGTTGTATATGAGGTCACGTGGAAATGAAATAAATTCATTTCAACTCACATGCTAGAGCACTAACACCATGAGGACGAATCAAGACGCAACACATAGAGGGGCAAGTGGAGAAATTTATCTCATGAATTCATTTCAAAATTGCAACAAAAGTAATGATCTAACAGTTACAAACTCACGTGCTTGGAAAATAATTGCAAAAATTGTCACGTGAGGGAGCATTATAATTGAGGGTATAATGCGTTGGTAAAAATGGCACTTGGCTACTTGTACCAAGGCCCACAGGTGTTAATATGGTTCGCTCTATGTGGTTATTTAAGCATAAGTTTCATGCTGACGGGACTTTGAGCCGTTATAAGTCTCGTTTGGTTGCTAACGGTAGTAGTCAGCAACTTGGTGTTGATTTTGATGAGACATTTATCCCGGTTGTCAAACCAGCCACTATTCGCACGGTTCTTAGCCTTGTTGTGTCTCGTAAGTGGCCAATTCACCAACTTGATGTTAAGAATGCTTTTCTTAACGGTGATTTATCCGAGACCATCTACATGAATCAGCCACCCGGTTTTGTTGATGCCAGGTTCCCTAACCATGTTTGTCATTTGCAGAGATCTTTATATGGACTAAAACAAGCACCTCGTGCTTGGTTTCAGTGTTTTGCAGGTTATGCCACACGAGCCGGATTTTATCACAGTCGTTGCGATTCTTCACTATTTATTTATAGACAGGGATCTCATGTTGCTTATCTTCTTTTATATGTGGATGATATTATTCTTACGGCTTCTTCTACATCACTTCTTCAACAACTTATTGATTATTTACATCGTGAGTTTGACATGACTGACCTCGGGGCACTTAATTATTTTCTTGGTATCTCTGCTATTCGTCACTCTACAGGTTTATTTTTATCTCCGTGAAAGTACGCTCTTCAGCTCCTTGAGCGTGCTCACATGGTTAATTGTAACCCCTCCCGGACACCAATGGATACGGAGTCCAAACTGGGTCCGAACGGGGTTCCGGTTCAGGATCCTACTATGTACCGAAGTCTTCCAGGGGGGCTTTAGTATCTCATGTTTACACGTCCAGATTTGTCTTATGCAGTTCAACAGATTTGCCTTTATATGCACGATCCACGAGAGCCACATTTAGCAGCTCTCAAGCATATCTTGCGATATGTTCAGGGTACTTTGGATTTAGGCCTTCACTTATATGCATCCTCCACTACCTCTCTGGTTGGTTATACTGATGCTGATTGGGCGGGTTATCCGTCTACACGCAGGTCTACCTCAGGTTATAATGTCTTTTTGGGTGATAACCTATTATCTTGGTCCGCTAAACGACAACACACTCTTTCACGCTCCAGTGCCGAAGCTGAATACCGGGGTGTTGCCAACGTTATGGCAGAGACTACATGGCTTTGTAATCTTCTTCGTGAGCTACACTCTCCTTTATCGACTGCAACTCTTGTCTACTGTGATAACGTTATTGCTGTTTATATGTCTGCCAACCCTGTTCAACATCAACGGACGAAACACATTGAGATCGACATTCACTTCGTCCGTGATATGGTTACCGCTAGTCAGGTTAGAGTTCTACATGTACCTTCTCGCTACCAGTATGCTGATATCTTCACCAAAGGACTTCCCTCAGCTTTGTTTGAAGAATTTCGGTCCAGTTTGAGCGTCCATCCCCTCCCGCTTTAACTGCGGGGGCGTGTTAGTTGGCAATATCAGTTAAAATATTTGATTGGTCCTTTCCTATAATAGTCGTCTCTATGTTTAGTATGATTACTCACGCTTAGTCATGATGAGTTATCTCTTAGTTGTTTCATGCTTATCTTGGGCTCAAAGCCCTATCTCTGTAATGTATTTATATTCGATTATTTTATGGAATAGTCAAGGAAAATCAATTACCCTTCAATAGGACGTTTGTGTTTTTTTTTGTTACGTAAAATTCCCAAAATTTAACATATGGTCTATTTTCGTGATCGCTTGTTAACGTTAGAGACTCTTTTTGCAATGATTCAATGGCTCTTTTTGCAAGGTAAACAAACACAGGGTCCAAATATGCCATAATTTAAAACGCATGATGTAACACCCTCATTTTTGACAAATAGCAGGGAAGCTAATCTGGGATATTATTTCATAGTACAACAGTCATAATTGTAAAAAACGATTCAAAAGAGACGTTTTTAAAAGATAAGTTATCATTCATTATTTCATCAGAGTTTTTACAAAAGAGATGTCCCAAAATCTAGAAACATAAAGTTTGAATGATAACAATTTAGCCATCTTCAAGTTCGTGCCACTCCGTGCCAAAAGTTGCTCAATTTCCTGAGATAAACATGCTAAAAAGGTCAACACAATGGTTGAGTGAAATTCATAGGTTTATGATAAACAGTTTGAATACAAGTTCAATAGTGGGTTACGTTGTTATACACCCATAAGTGTAATAATTGCATATACAATTATCATGGAAAAACTGTATTATTGCCCTAAGCTCATGATATCAATACGTTAACATGGAAATCACCGTAGTGACATTGGTTGAGGAACAAATGTCCTCGTGGAAAGGTAACTTGCCAAAGTTACCCATTATAATCAAATATAGTGCTATTGGTACCAGAAAGTATAGGTACACCAACGGAAGTCGTCACACCCTGATAGATCTATCCACAATATTCGTGTTCACTCGCAAGTGACTAATGGTTCATGATTAATAAATATTGGCAGTGGAAGGTACTTAGGCAATAATATACCAGGCATACAGTTGGAAAAACACTTGCATTCATGGTTAAAGCTTGTATCCCCCTCGCGGGTTTATAAAGTATTCAAAAGATTTAAAATACGAGGCTATGAACTCACCTTAACAGGGAAATCTGATTGATGGCAAAAGTATATGAAATGAATGTAACGGCCTCGTCATGCAACCTAGGGTAATATGTCAAGTCTTAGTGTGATAGTTTATCTTTCAAAACTTTATAAAGTTTAACATACATCTTACTTTGATTTATTAATTTATGGAAATATTGTATCACTGTTCGGGCCATCATAATTCAGAGGTCATGTAGTAAACGTTTGAGGAGCCAAGACACTTTAAATCGTAAATCCAACAAACTCGTCAAAACGTATACCCAAATGAAACCCCTCACATGAAGCTCCCTAGTAACGTGATACGTTATAGTTTTAAGTTTTCTTCAAAAGCTAGTCGATGATAAGTTACGTTAAATATATAACGTAATTGATTTATAATGCGTCGATCGATGATTAATAACGATACATGTGTCGGGTTTTAACAAAATCAAGTTTTATAATATTTATATATATTTTTATAATTAATATAAAAATATTATATTTTATATTTTTAAGTTTGCAAAAATGGCAATATATACCCTTGATTTATAAACTTTTACAAGTTTAGTCCTTTATATAAAAAGTATATATAATTTAAACCTTTAACTTTAGAACTTGGCAAAACAACCCCTTGTAGTTATAACTTTAGGAAAATTACATTTTCAGCCCCTCTAGTTATAAATTTCAAAAAGTTACGATATATACCCTATGCATAAAAATATTTGCAAATCAAGTCCAAAATCCATAATATTGATATTTTTCAATATAGAAATTAATTTGCAGGTTATAGCTTATTATAATAAGCCAAAATAAGTTAGAATGAATAAGTTTTACGAACTTGAACTTATGAAAAGAGCTTATGAGCTCAAAAATACCAAAATGGGTTCGTTTGTTTTAGGAAAACCGAACCATATGGTTTTGTGGTTCAAGGGCTTAAACAAAAGTTTACACATGATCTTATAGAGCTTAAGGAAGACTTAAAACAGAATGTGATCTTATTAAACAAGAAATTGAGCTTACTTGAGCCTAAACGGGTTGAAATGAGGGTTTTGGGTTCATACGCCTAGGAAATGACTTCAATGGTTTCCTTATCTTGTTTTCTTGGCTTCTAAGGGCTGGGTACTTCTTCCTTGGCTTCCTTACTTCTGATAGAACTTGGTTTGAACTTAGATTTAAGGTGCAAAAGAGTTGTGAGGATGAAATGAAAGTGTATGTGTGTGTTCGGCGTATATAGGGCTCAAATGACTTAGGGGCTAAGTTTTCTTGGAGTAGGAACCAAGATTACTTGGTGTGGTGGCCAAGGGATGTCATGGTGACTAATAGAAAGCTAGGGTGAGGTGTAGGGAGGTGGTGATGGTTCGAAAATCAAATATGGTGACAAGTAGCTTACTTAGTGTGCAACTTGTGGTAGTAGCTTACAAGGAGGTGATGGAGGTGCTTGTAAGGTGCTGGAGTGATGGTGATGTGGTGGTGAGGTCATAGTGATGAAGGTGGTGGTGATTCATGAAGGAGCTTGAGGTGTTTATTTAGTTTATACATGGCTGTTTTGAGTCCTCTACAACTTTTAGTTTTACATAGTCAGGGGTTACTATACAAAAATCTAGAGATAACAGCCATTTACTACAGGTGTGTAGAATTTGCGCACCTTTGTCATTTCGGCTATAACTAATTCATCCGATGTCGAATCGGGGTGATTCAATCGGAAAAATTATCACAAGACATAGGGCTACAACCTAGTGTATTTACTTAATACCCAGAACCTACTGATTTTGCCTAGATCTTATGTTTTTTAATGGATCAGATTCTAAAAACTATGAACTAGTTTAAGGTGTAATGGGTTTGCTATGGTTTTATGATTTTGGTTTAGGGTTAGATGAATTAGGGTTTAAGGATTAGGGTTTAGAATGATTTAGGGATTAAGTTTAGGGTTTAGGAGTTGTGTATTGGGTGTTTGTACCTTGTGTTAAAGTGGTGGTAAGATATAAACATGATTTAGGAGGTAAAATGACCTAGTTTGTATTTCATGCATAATTAACTTGTACATTGAGCTTTAGAAGGTTGTACTAGGGTTTAGGAGGGAAAAGATATTCAAAAGTTTGTCATTGTAACTTTTACACATGCTTTGAACATTTGTATACTTGTTTTGACATGTAATTAGGGTTTTTGGAATAAACATTAACGTATAATGCTTGTTTTAGAATAACGTTGTAAATGGTACGTTAAATGGATAACGTACATGGTAAAAATGATATTTAAACACAGACTTGACATATTAGGATGTTTACATGATATAAACATAGATATAGATGGCATTGGTAGGTTGCGTGAGCTCGTTTACTTTAGTTATGTAAACTATGTTACATAATGGAATAAAGCGAAAAATTTCCCTGTAAAATGGTAGTATATACTTTAATAGATGGATAGTACATTGCATCTAATTTAATAGATGGATATTTACATTGATGAAAATTGCAGGTTGTTATACAGTATGGCACTGTTCTAAAAAAATTTGTAACTCCTTACCAAACACACATCTCTTGATGATCCCATCGAGGCATGATTTGAAAAGTTAAGGTTCATCCCAAATATAATACTTGAGGTCCGAAAAGATCTTTTTCCTGGGGTAATAAGTCATCTCCATGTGCGTAATTTTTGCTACTAGAAAATTAGCATAATCAGCATACCATAGGTCTTCCTCGGGTTTCTTTATTTGAATTGCCATAAAGTGTTCATCTAGAAATGAATCTCTTATCGCTTCTTCATCTAATTCCTCAAGTTATGGGTTTTCTAATCTTTGCGAATGATCTGCAGCTAAGTTCTTAGCCCCCTTTTTATCCTTGATTTCGATTGTGAATTCTTGGAGTAATAGGACTCAATTTTATCAGTATTGGCCTTGCATCCTGTTTATGGAACAAATACTTTAAGTCATAATGATCAGTGTAAACAATTATCTTAGACATGACTAAGTAAGAACAAAATTTATCAAAAGCATGCACTACAGATAAAATTCTTTTTCTTTTAAATTAATTACCAAGTTTTAAATTTATAAAACTCGACTACCTATGATCTACAACATACTAATAAGCAGAGAATTTGATCGTGTGTAGTATAGGTTTTGGTAAATTCAAGGTCGTCCCAAAAGCTAAGTGTTTAGGTCTAAAATATGAATTTATTTATCAAGTTTTGAAAGCTGGTTGATTATAAAAATGCAAGAGAAGTAAACACGAAATAGAAATGGATATTTGATCAAGGGAGAAAGATGTAGTAATCTAGTTACTACTTTATTAATGTGAAGATGATATTTCCTAGTGCAATGTCTAATTCTCGTTTTATGTGATGGTTCTAATATCATTAGGCCCGATTTGTATTCATAGCCTAACTTATAATTCCTATGATCTCAACCCCGTTTCTCACGGAAGTCGGGCATCTTGTTCATAGTCATTAAACCCTCAACTATTCTAAAGACTTGTCTAATGTCGAATATCCCACTACTCGAAATTAAACCCTCCTATTAGGTACAAACAAACAAGATGGTTTCCTGTGCTTTATAAGTGCCTTATCTAGCACAGGTTGTGATATGGGCAATCCCTACACTCAAAATAGATGCCACCTTATCTCTTGTAACCTATTAGACTACCTTTCAACTATTCATACGTACTCACTAGCTAATAGGATCTACACTAGCCTTAGCACTACCAAAATGCGAGGATTGATCAACAAGCAATTAGAATATCCATACAAACGATAATTAAACTAAGAAATATACATGAACACAATGATAAATACATAACTAGGCTAGCACTAGAAGTGCTTAGCCACTTATATTGTAAATTGCAAAAAACATAATGAAAGAAATATTTGATTGATTAAACGTTGATGTTCTTATAAATACTTGATGAATGAATAATACAAGTAATGATTACAGAGAATTCTCTCTTGGATTGGTAGTGAATAGAGCTGCAAAACCCCTTACAATAGAGCCCTAGTCGTCCCTTGTGAGTCTTCAATGAAGAGAATGACGAAATAAGCAGAATTTGGGCTTGTATTTATAGGCTCCATCTAGTTAAGGCGTAACCCTAAGTGAGAAGTTACGCCGGAACTTCCATATTACATGTATGTCTTCAAGACCTGGAAAGGGTTACGGCGTAGTTCCAACTAACTAACTACGCTGTAACTATCGTATGAAGCAGCTACTTATGCATATTTCTTCACGCACCCTTCCATTTCCACGTCTTTCCATTCCAAAGCTCATATTTTCCTAAAAACAAAATATGAATCAATTAAGTACATATTGTCATAGAAGTATAATAGTTCTGAGCATTTTTACAAGGGAAATTGATATTAAAAAGTATGAACTATTTTGATGTTATCAAATGTGATCGGGCTACTAATCTTTGTAATCAAGGTAATAAAACATGAATTACGTCCCGTAGGAATCTCTCACTTATCGAAAAATTCTTGTACGAACTTCTGAATATCCACCTTCATTAGCTCCTAGAATTGTTTTATAAATTGAAAAGTAAATCCATCCGAGTCGGGAGCACGATCACTGCCACATGACCACACCGCTTGCTTTATTTTTTCCATGTTGAATGGGACAGAAATGAATTGAATTTTTTGCTCTAAAATCTTCTTAAGAGTGGGACTTACTTTTGTCATTTTGATTCCTTCAAAACATCTAAATTTATAATGAAAAAAGTTAAAGAATCATTCCTTAACCTGACTAGGATTTGAAATCTAATTTTTTTCTTCCAAAACACCATTAATTGTTGCCTTTTAACATTTCTTCTTGAGCAAATAGTGAATATTTTTTATTTTCGTCACCCTCTAATCCCAATTTTAATTTGAGTATTTGAGCGAGGTCCATTCCTTTCGTCTTTTCCATTTCAGCTACTCGTTTAATGAGATCCGGTCTTTCTGTGACTAGCTCCTAGTTTCCCGGATTAAAATTGTATTACTCATCCAATTTATCTAATTGATCAATATAATCTTACTTCCTTCCACGTTTACTAATGATGTTCCGGTGCCAATTTTCAAGTGCAGTTTGACAGTTTTCATTTTGTTTTTAAACACAATAAAAGCATTCCTTTCCTCCTGATTGTTATATTCATTCCAAGCTTTATGAACCACTTGCTCATATATATCCTTCGTACAAACTCCATGAGGTAAACAAATTAAACGGAATTTGACCATAATCTATTGTTTCTTGTGTAAGCATAATAGGACTATGGCATGACCATAATCTCAGAAGCACCGTTCCTACCAAATTAGGAAATTTGTCCACTAACCCATTCGACAATAGAAACCTATCCAACTTATCTTATCCACCCTAGTGAATCTCCTTGCATTTCTACCACATTCGAGTTCATACTGAAATTGTTAAAAATCCTCTATTGTTTGTTTGCAAAATATTGTACAAGATGTTTCATGAGCGTATCTAACCGCATTAAAATCCCCAAACAGTAAAAACTCCCCCTTGTGAATTATAATAAAACTTGGTATCTATTCCCACAACTCTATTTTATTAGTGGATAAATAGGCCCAAGCCCGATTTATGGGCTTTGGGTCCGTTAGGGTTTCATTGATGTAATCTCCTATAAATAATGGTTAATAACAAAGTTACACCTACGCGGTTTTATTCATTAAATTTAAAATGGTATCAGAGCAATGAATAAAACCCCGTAGGTGTAACTTTGTTATTAACCACTATTTATAGGAGATTACATCAATGAAACCCTAATGGACCCAAAGCCCACAAACCG
>BQNB010017451.1:0-64698 GCA_026074375.1 Tanacetum coccineum | reverse complement strand
ATTGGCTAATCGTATTGCTCAATCATGGGTTTATAAATATTAAAACGAAAGAGGCAATTTCATATCTACTCTTAAAAATAAAAATTTCATATATACCCAAACATGCTTTAAAAACATTGTACATTATGCATTTATTGATTGCACTTTGAGTATATATGAAATTAATGTTTAAAGTAAAGTGACATATGAAATTAATCCAAAACGAATACACAAATATTAAATTAATTTTAATATCAAAACACAGTGTACACACGCGGTTATAAGCTAGTGATAATGAATAGGATATACCGATATAGACAAGTATTTATACGAGCTCGAACTTGTTTTTTCACATAATTTGATAAGCTGATTTTAAACTTGGAACTTATAAAATAAATAATTTATAAATACACAAATGTTAAACGGTGCATATTGCACAGAAAGTTCAATAACAACAAAAGCTAAAGCATCTTGTAAAGTGTTTTTTATGAGCTTATAGCTTTTAAAAGCTTTTATAAATAAAACTCAAGCTAATATAAGCTATACGTAAAATTTACGCTATGTTTATTATGTGTGTGTAGTTATATATAAAACAATTTATTTTCGTTAACTGATGTCATTTACTGAAATACTATTGCATGTTAATAAGGTTGTTTGTACTTAGGCAGATGGTAATAGTAACCGTCATGTTGGCCGTAATTCAGCGGCACGTCAGGTTTTCAACACCATCAACATCATCACAAAAATAGTGTAATACGACAAATAATATTATTATCAAAATTCAAAACATGCCTCACATAAACACAAATATATCTCACACTATACTCGCACATACAAAATAAGAAGAAAATTAAAGAAGTCGGTCTTGTCGTTGACCGTGTTCTCCCCAAATGATACCCAAAACGCGTCACATGACGGTGATTTTTTAAACACGATGCGTCGTATAAGGCGAAGACGTGTTTTTCGGTCCTTATACGACCTGTCTCGATTCTTGTTAGTTCATTGGCATAGTAAATTAAATATGTTATCTTCAACATGATAGATGAGCTAAACTTGTCATTATTTAGTATAGTTTATAGTCTAAACATTATCAGAGAGGGGGGCATATCATTTGGCATGGCCTATACGTTGATGTGACGTACCTTCAAAAATCAACAAGATACACTCGAAATTATGAGTGAAAACGTCTATACATTTGATATAACATTCACTTATGATGGGGTAGGATATCCTCTATTTGATATGACACTGAACGCTGTATATTATCCTCTATTTGATATTTACATTCACTTATCTTATTATCGATTAAAAAGAAAACGAAGGTATACAATTTGAAAGAATATTGTCATGTAATTTGGGTTTTGTTAAGCGTATAAACATATACTAGTATGTACGATGTCACATTCTATAGAATAAGCCAGAGAGAGTAATGAAGTAATTCAAATGGGGATGATAGTCGTTGCATGATGGATTTTAAATCGTCATAAAGAGTAATGGAGTAATATAAAAAGGAGGTAGTCGTTTCACGCTGAAACTCAAAAAGTCGAAAGTTGAATGACTCTTTAAGCCACGGTGTCGGAGTAAAGCCAGATCATTTGAAGGATGTTGTTCGTTGAGGCGAATAGCCAGCACGAGGTCGTGCATGAATTAGTGGTGGGAGAATGTCACTAGCAAATTCCGAAGGGTCGGGTTTGCTTGTAAGCGTTCTGAATGCGAGGTTTCTGGTTTATCATGTTATTTTTGTTGGAGTACCCCAACGGTAAGGTGTAGTACGTGTCACGAGTAGAGAACTCGACATTGCTAGGGAGTTGGGGCTACTCCCCTGATGAGTCCAAAGCAAGACGAAACCAGTGAAGCTCTGCTGCAGGATGAAAGACTAGTTTTCAATGAATTAAAGACGCTACGCGAGATCGAAAAAATGACTCTGTGACAATAAGCCAATCTAAATACTTAGTTAGAGATCGTATAGATAATGGCTCTTAGTCGTGGGATTAGAGGAGATCACAAGTTGAGTTCGTTAGTCTTCTTGTTGAAATCGAAGACATGTAGATAGACGGTGATAGTGACTCTTGTATTTGGTCTCTATCCCATAATGGTGACTTTTTGGTTTCTAACGCCAAAAAGCATATTGATGATTGCATGCTCCCTAATTTGCTTCCATTCACAAGGTGGTACAAGGTCCTTCCTAGGAAGGTTAACATTTTTATGTGGCGCTTGTTTTTGGATAGGCATCCTCATCGTCTTAACTTGTCTTCCTGGGGGTTGGATGTTGATTCGATTTTATGCCCGATTTGCAACGGACAGGCGGAGTCCAATATCCATTTTTTTTCTTGTGATACGGATACGAATTCTGTTGTTTGGAGGTTAGTTCGTGCTTGGAGTGATTATAAGATCATGATTTTGAGCTCTTGCGAGGATTTGGATTCTTGGCTTCTGTCTTGGCGTGCTTCCACGGATTCGAAAGATCGCGCTTATGTCATTTTTGCTACTACTTGCTGGATGTTTTGGTGCTTTCGGAATAATGGCACGTTTAACTCTCAAGCTATGAGGAAGTGTGACATTTTCGATAACATTCGTCCTTTTTTTTATTATTGCTTAAAATGTAGAGGTAAATTTTATAGTAGTTGGAACGATTGGTTGAAACTGTCTTTGTAATTTTGCTAGCTCCTTGCTAGTTTTACTTAAAAGTTAAATCGCTGTTAAAAAACTAAAGTAATAAGCAGATGTACTATTACTATTATACGTTGTAATTAGTCTATAACAAGCATAGTTGCCCGCATGAGCGTGTTACTGGACGTGGTTTCTTTTTATTACGATGTGGTGTTTTTTTTAAATTTGTAAGGTAAATTCAAAGTTATTAAGTCTGGTTTGGTGTTGCTAATTTTAAAAAAATAATTGGTTAAAGGTTGTTATTTTAGTATTTGGGTTTTTTTTAATATCAATTTTATAAATTTGGGTAAATATAGTTTAACCATGATAGCCCAGCGAGGCGTTGATAGCGGGCCGTTAAATTTGTGTTTAATATTTTTTATTGTATTTTGTGCTGCTTTATTATATTTGTCTCATTTTTAATATTATTTTTTTATATGGGTTTATGTGTTGGGCGTCATGTCGTGGTATTTTTTTTATCTGAATAAGTCAATACTTTGTAATTTTTTTTTCGTAATTTTGTGCCGACAAAATTTTTTTTTTTTGTGCAATAGTTTTTTTCTTTTTTTTATGTTGGCTTAATTTGTTTGGTCACAATGTCGCGGATATTTTTTGATCTGAAAAAAAAATAAAAAAATAAATACTTTTGTAATTTTTTTCCTATTTTTACGAGCAATTTTTTTTTAAAGTGCCTGTTAAAGAAATAGAAAAACCAAAAACAAATGTCAAAAGGTGTTCGGCACCCAAAGTAGGAGCTAATATGGGCCGGTTATTGTAGCACAACTATAACAAACTATGTCAAAACGACATAATTTTATTCCACGCATAGTATATGTATATAATTAAAGTTGTTACCAATTTCCTTTTACTTTTTTATCCATTTCATGAAACTTCAAACACAAGAAGTGAAAAGTTGTATGTTATTTCAACAATCACTAGTAACTGAATGAGCATAGTCGACAAAATTTTTCACTATAGCTTATTGGAATGAGCATGTCGACAAACAGTGTTTAATGAGATTTTTAGGACATGAAAGTGAACGTGATGGGGTAAAGAGGTAGTGTGGAGCATATTTGACCATATATCTGTTTTTTTTTTCTTTTTCTTCATGACGCTGAGTTGTGGTTTATTTTGATCCGCTAATTGCATAAAGATATTTTCATAAACGTAATCATGGGGCCCACTTTGAAGTGTTTTCTAGAACCACAGTAGTTCTCATAAAGTACATAGTCTTATGTAAATTTCTGGGCACCCGTATTAGTACCATAAGGGGGTCCCTAGATTCATGAATAGTGCCAATAAGTACAAAAGATTATCTTTTGAACCCTCTATTATTTACAGTTCAACGCAAGTTTTTTATCAGTTTCTGTTCTGTAATTTTTGACATTTTCATACTTTTGACCTGTTAAACGTTATATTTTTCGTTCCGTTTTTTCCGTGTCACAGTTTTATAACATATACAAAATTATAAAAATACAAATAAAATTAAAAAAAAATACAAAAAAAAAAACCATAAAAAACCCGGGGGTACAAATGGTGATTTAGGGGTACATATATCATAAAGCCAAATTTTTTATGAAAATCTTGCGCATTATTTGTACTTTATATTTTGTGAATTTTATAAATTAAAGAGAGGTATAACATCAGATCAGAATTATAAATTCAGATAGTTAAAAACTAAGCTTGGAATAACAAAATATATATAATATCTAAAACGAAATCTTCTTCTTTGTGCACTTAGGACCTATTGGAGCTTGGTTTGCCAACGGCAAAATAGCCGGTTCAGCGGCAAACTCACAAAAAGGCTACAACTAACACCATAGACACATTTGGAATAGTTGCAAAAAAACATGTCGATGTCAAGTTTTTGTTGGACTTATAACAACTTAATCGAAAGCCCTAACAAAAATTGAGAACTAACCCAAAATCTAGAAGTGTGGTCATCAGTGACATAAATGGCGAAAAGTCGAAAACAACATCCATGCCAATGTGATAATGGGGCTATTAATATGACGATGATGGGATATCCATATCGATGACGATGTATAACCCATCTATCTGGTTTTAGACAGTCCTACTTCCTCTCTTTGTCATCATAGACACAAATAGGAATAGTGGATTATGTAAGCTTTTGATCCCCAAACTTAAATTATAACTACAAAACTCAAAGTTCGTCAAACATTAAAATGCCATTACGTACAATTTAAATTATTACATAATGATTTTTCTTTTGATAAATAGTGTTATTTTGAGAAGAAAAAAAAAACATTACACGTGTATGTAAGCATGTTTAGCCAAACAGGCTAAAAAAGAAAATCGTCTATAAAAAATGTCATTTGAATTGTATAAAATTCGTTTTTTTGGCTCAGTTAAGTTAATAAACATTTTAAAATTTGCTATTGATCGGTCATTAAACTTTTTGTGGATCGGTTATTCATTAGTAGGTGTTAATAAGCGATTAAAAATCGCTAAAAATATTACTGAATGCAACCCATGTAAGGTACACCATTTGATTTTAATTATCTTTTGTGTGTCCTTCGTCCAAGTAATGTTTAAGATTCTTATATCCATGAAAAAAAGGTTTGGTGTGAAACTTTTTATTTGAAATATCAAAAGAGCTTTCCAACTCATATAAATGTTTATTCTTAATCATAGGTATTTTAGCATAATATTAGGAAACTATTAATACCTCAAAAAGAAGAATCAAATTGCAAGAATATGCTACTTTAGCATGTCGATAGGTTAAAAGTTTGTCTTAATTGGTATTGTTGGGGGCGGGTTTTTTTAGGTCTTATGGTTTATACCCCACTGACTATTTCATTTTACATTAAATGAGACTCAACAATTAAATAATTATGGTTATGCCATAATTAATATACATTGATTACATTCTTTTTTTAACTATTTATGTAACTTATACATTAGTTATTATACTGTCTTACTTTTTTTAATGATTTAAGTTTATTTACGTATAAAATATTTAGGGATAAAGCCGTAGAATACCAACGAACTTTGCCTAATTTATCGCTTTGGTACGTGTACTGAAACAATTATCGATTTGGTACGTGTACTTACATAAAGTGTTCTCATTTGCACATTTTGATGATGTGTCATACGTGATATGTTAACACGTGGCACATCAATAACGTGACACATCATCAAAATGTGCAAATGAGAACACTTTATGTAAGTACACGTACCAAATCGATAATTGTTTCAGTACACGTACCAAATCGATAAATTAGGCAAAGTTCGTTGGTATTCTACGGCTTTATCCCTTAATAAAGGAAAAAAATTCATTAAACATACCAAATACAATATTTAGAGTAATTTATGTTTTTTTCATGCTAATAAAAGGATTGAAGAAGACACTGCCAATTGCCAAACCAGGTATAAAACAACAGTGTTTTTTTGTTCACGTGCCATTATTTTCACGAGCAGGCTAGAAATTTCTAGCCAGGTTTGGCTTTTTCAGTAATTCTTTTTTTCTTAAGTTTTGTATTCTTGCTAGATAACTGTGAATTGGTTTTTACCTCTTAGGGCTAATTTGTAGTATAACATGTACATGTTTGTTGGATTAGGGTTGCGAGTTAACTTAATATGTTTGTGTTTAGCTGATTATGAGGACCATGATATAAACTAATGTATTATTTCGAAGGAGTGATTTGTACAGTTTTAATGATGTTAAATTTTGATGACATGAAATAGTAAGTGTAACTTATTTTTTCTAGAAAATAAGGCTCTTTAAGTTGGAAGGCTTTCCTGTTATTAATTTGGTCTTGAAACATTTTTTGGTTATCGTCTACAATTTCATAAGCACTATGAAGACTAAAGTTGGGGAATTGATTCCATAATTTGAAGCATATTTCCTATAGAGCTCAAAACCTAATTTCACTTCTCTTGTGTATAAAAGTGTTATAGTTTAGACTTTTATAGTCAACCTCTTCTTTTCTATCTAAGTGTATAAATAGACACTATATTACCCACCGTCTGTTGTTGTGTGCTCTTGGCCAGAGAGCCGAGGATGATAGAGATCATTATGGAAATAAGAGGCTTGATATGGCTGGTTGCTTGGAGGCCTATTTAGAATGGTACTTTTTTGTTTTTCATATTGGAGACTGGATTGTTGTATTAGTAGATATCAATAGGTATTAAATTGATGTCTCTTGTGTTTATGCAGCTTTTCCGGAAGTTAACGAGAGATGTAAGAGGATATGTACAGAAGATAATTACAGTTTTGTTAGCCTTAAAATATGTCGATTTATACGGAATTACATTAGATATTGTAAGGCGTGACACGTAGGGACTAATAATGTCAAGTTAGGATAGTCATAGTGTTACACGCCTATATAACCCCCTCCATCCTTTCATGGAGGGGTAAGGATAACCATTTGTATCTCATTAGTGTGTGTGTTTCTCCTCACTCTCTCTAGAAACACACACATCTTTTCTTTCTCTCTCTGCAATCTAATAAATGGCAACTTATTATTTCTATCCTCCCCGACCTCTGGATCTTGTTTTAGGCTAGAATCTTAGTAGGTAACAAATTTCCAGTTACTTGAATTCGTATTGTTCCATTGTTTTTAGCTGCTCAATAATTTAACTTGTTACCTAAATATGCAGTGCGTTGACAATGGAAAAGATGTTAATCTGAAATTTGGAATTAAGGCCAAAACCATAACCATAACCAGTGGGCTTTAATATTCCCTTGCTACTAGGAATTGGGGGCAAGCAAATGCAGCTGGAACAAGGGCTGGTGTGTCACAAGTCTTTTTTTTCGGTGTTTATGTTTATTTTTACAGCGCGTTGACATTGATATATTTAAGTAGATGTTTTTTTAAATTACCTTTTTTTGTCTTACCAATATGTTTTGTGACATCTGCAGGTGTTGAATAGATTAACATATGCTTCTAAGTTGTCACATTTACGAAGACTCAACTCTCCTATAGGACGTGAAGGTAAATCTATCATTTACTTTGTATAATTTTTTTCCCCGGACATTTGATAATCTGCCATATCATATATCACTATATTATTTCTCTGTATCTAGCTTCATGGTTTATGATGTTTCTATGTGAACAGTAATACCCCACCCCCAAAAAATGTTTCAAGACCAAATTAATAACAGGAAAGCCTTCCAACTTAAAGAGCCTTACTTTCTAGAAAAAATAAGTTACACTTACTATTTCATGTCATCAAAATTTAACATCATTAAAACTGTACAAATCACTCCTTCAAATAATACATTAGTTTATATCATGGTCCTCATAATCAGCTAAACACAAACATATTAAGTTTCTCACAAAAACTCGCAAACCTAATCCGACAAACATGTATATGTTATACTACAAATCAGCAAGTATACAGAACTTAAGAAAAAGAGAATTACCGAAAAAGCCAAACCTGGGTAGAAAATATGAAAATTTTAGATAGAATCCCGTTCATGAAAATAATGGCACGTGAACAAAAAAACACTGTTGTTTTATACCTGGTTTGGCAATTGGCAGTGTCTTCTTCAATCCTTTTATTAGCATGAAAAAAACATAAATTACTCTAAATATTGTATTTGGTATGTTTAATGAATTTTTTTCCTTTATAAATGGGATAAAGCCGTAGAATACCAACGAACTTTGCCTAATTTATCGATTTGGTACGTGTACTGAAACAATTATCGATTTGGTACGTGTACTTACATAAAGTGTTCTCATTTGCACATTTTGATGATGTGTCACGTTATTGATGTGCCACGTGTTAGCATATCAGGTATGACACATCATCAAAATGTGCAAATGAGAACACTTTATGTAAGTACACGTACCAAATCGATAATTGTTTCAGTACACGTACCAAAGCGATAAATTAGGCAAAGTTCGTTGGTATTCTATGGCTTTATCCCTTTATAAATTGGCAAAATAAAGAGAATTAAAATGACTCCAAAAAATGAACAATTTTAATTTACTTGAAAACGCTTTCTTTATATAAGACCAAAATACGATTACTTTTTTCTTCTTGTTTTTGTTGTTTATGCTTTTTTTTTCTTTTTGTTGGTTTTTGTTTTGTTTTAGAATCAACTAAGTCCGTCACTTACTAAAAAAATTGAAATAGCAAAAATAAGAATATATTTCAAAATAGTATGAATTTTTGTCGACCAACCATGTGAATTATTTATAATTCTAAAATTCTAAATTCTCAAGAACAGAATTTGAAATTCCAAATTTAGGAATCAAACGTCACCCAAATTTATTTTTCGTTAATGAAATTACATTGCAATATTCAAACTGAGCACTGAGCACCTTAGTATTGATTTTGAACAACTTGAAAATTAGTACATTTTGTTGTGCCACATACGATTAAAAATTTTGAATCCGCGGCTTTGACCCTCCTCATAAGTCATAACCTCTTACATAAGGCCAGGAGCCCTACTTGAATGGATGTGTATCAAATATGTTGTTCACTCAAATCGATATCTCCTTTTTTATTTATCCTGGTTATGGAAAGTTTACATATCTCGTTTCAAAGAGTGGTAGATGCAGGAATGTTTAAAGGAATTGCTTTAGGTCCATCATTGCAGCTTTCTCATATGATTTATGCCGATGATGCGGTCTTTGTGGGACAGTGGAGTGATGCTAATATCGACACTATTGTTCATGTGTTAGATTGCTTCCATCGTGTGTCGGGAATGCGTATCAACATGAATAAAAGCAAACTTATAGGGATTTCTGTGGAGGAAGATAAAGTTGCCATAGCAGCTTCTAAGTTTGGTTGTCTTATTCTCAAAACCCCTTTTTCTTACTTAGGGTCGAAAGTGGGTGGTCTTATGTCTCGTATTCAATCATGGAATGAGGTTGTTGATCGTGTTACTGCTCGTCTCTCAAAGTGGAAAATGAAGACGCTTTCAATAGGTGAAAGGTTAACTCTTCTCAAGTCAGTATTAGGCTCAATGTCTATCTATCATATGTCTATATTTAAAGTTCCGATGAGGGTGTTACATCGCTTGGAATCCATTCGCTGCCATTTTTTTAATGGTAATGATCTTCATGGTAATAAACCGTCATAGGTGAAATGGAAAAATGTCTAGGCTTCTAAGGAAAAAGGTGGCCTTGGTGTTTCAAGCTTATACGCGTTGAATAGAGGCCTTATGTTGAAATGGGTGTGGCGGTTTATACTCAAAGTACATCGTTATGGGCGCGAGTCATTAAAGCGACTCATGGAGATGATGGGAAATTGGGAAAGAATGCGAAGTCTACTTATCCGTCTATTTGGCTAGATATCGTGCATGAGATGGAAACGTTGAAGAAACAAGGTATTGATGTTGCTAACTGTATTAAAATTAAGTTGGGAAACGGGGCGAATACTTTGTTCTGGGAGGATGTATGGCGCGGGGATATTGCTTTTAAACATTTGTTTCCTAGAATGTATGCGCTCGAGACTTGTAAATCTGTTGATGTCGCTTCAAAGTTATCACACGGGAAATTGGATTTTTCTTTTCGTCGTACTCCTAGGGGTGGTGCGGAAGAAGACCAGTTTACTGCGATGTCGACCAAGGTTGAGGGTATATTTCTTGCTAACATGAGGGATAGGTGGATTTGGACTTTGGAGGGTTTAGGAGATTTCTCGGTTGCATCGGTTAGGAAGTTGATTGACGATAAAACATTACTGGAGGTGGACGTAAAGACTCGTTGGATTAAAGCTGTTCCCATAAAGGTTAACATTCATGCTTGGAAAGTAAGTTTAGATTGCTTACCAACTAGACTAAATATTTCTCGTAGAGGTATGGATATTGATTCTATTATATGCCCGATGTGTGATAATGCGGTGGAATCGACTAGCCATTTATTCTTTACGTGCCATATAGCTAGAGAGATGTTTCGTAAGATATCTCGTTGGGGGATGTTAGTTACATGGATATACACTCTTATGAAGAATGGATGACTTGGATAGTGAATCTTCGATTAGCCATGAAGAAAAAAAAGGTTCTTGAAGGTGTTTTTTTATGTCATGTGGTGGCATATTTCGGCTTTTCACAACAAGAGAATTTTTTGCTCGAAGAATTCTTCTATGGCGCTTATCTTTGATGACGTGGTGTCTCGGTCATTTTATTGGTGTCGGGCATGCAAAGCTTCATTTAGTTGGATTGATTGGTTAAAAAACCCTTATCTTGTTTCTTTGTAATTTTTAGCTCCTTACTAGTTTTTTAATAAATTTCGCCGTTCAAAAAAAAATCAAATTGCTCTATTGTGTCATGTGACAAAACTAAGTTATCTTTGTTTTTCAATTTTGTTCCACCAAATATTTCTTTTTGTTTTCTAAATGACCTCTCTAATTAGTTTTTTCTTATTATAAAAAATATGTTAGATTTAATTGACCAAAATCCAAAGTGATGAAACCGCAAAGATATTATCAACAAAATGATATGTTTTAACTTTGTTCTTTTGTCGTGGTGTAAAGATATTATCAACAAAATGATCTGTTTTAACTCTGTTCTTTTGTCGTGGTGTAAACCCATAACTCTTTCTTTATGTACCCGCGGAGATTTTTTTTTTTTAACGGCAAGTTTGTAGTTAGTGATTTGAGCCCACAGCGACATTCAATTGGCAGTATGCAAGCCTCGAACCTTCGCCTTAGAGGATAAACCCCACTGCTGATTTTATTTATTTCCGCCTCTGAAAGTTCATGGTAAAACTCGAACCTGTGACCTCTCTAAGGATACCTCTCCAAAGTTACCCTTGCTACCCGCGAAGATATTGGCATATTGCTAACAAAAAACATGTTCCAGGACAACCCTTGGGGCTGTTGTTAATAAAAAAACATGTTCATAGGTGGTATTGTAATGCAAATTATTTGTTTGACCACAACCCTTGGGGGTGTTGTTACCAAACCCTTTTTAGTTTACGGGGTTGACCGGTCAGAGAAAAAACCCACTTCAAATTGTTCGAAATCTTTCCGACTGCTATATTTTGCCGATAACAATACATAATTAATCATCTATTTCTTTGATATGATAATCATATATAATAATCAATAACATCCAGTGCTGGAGATGGGAGTGGTGGCATTGCCAATAGATCTGTATTTGTTGCTTGTGAACCATTCCTAACATCTATTTGAGGATCTACCTTGTCAATTTGCCTAAAAACACGTGCTGTTACATCAACATCTACCAATGAATTGCTTATTATCTCGTTGGATGACAAAAATGCGTCTTTTGATAGGCTTTTCTGGAGTGACTGAATTAGAGAACTGTAAACGCCAGTTTCCTTTAATCCTTGCATAATCACCTGCTCAAGCATTGGATGTTATGAACAATTGTTTATAAAAGAAAATGGAAGATGAGAAGGTAAACAAACTGGGATGGTTGAGAGCTTTATTTACCATAGGAGCATAAATGCGAGTTAGAATTCCCTCTTTCATGAGCTTCTTAGTTAAATTTTTGTTCGTCCATACAACATGTTCTCGGTACCTGATAATGGTAACATTAGTCCGTTTATGTTAGGTGGCCATTTGGACACATATACTTCTGAATTGGTCGATTCCGGTATTAAATCTCTAATGCGTCAGACACATACAAATAAAATATAATAAAAAGTCAGCTAAATACAAAAAATATCAAAAGCTGCGCAAATCAAGCATCAAATTAACGCGTGTTAATTTCAAAAATGTAAGTAATTATCTTTGATTTCATAGTCAACAAATGACAACTCAAAAATAGACTCCCAATTACCCAGATCTTGATAGTTTATAAAATTATAACTTTCTCAAATCACGGACACAATTTTATGTAGGAAGTTTTGAAAATCAAAAGGAATCTCATCCTGCTGAGTGGAAACTATGAAAGAAACTGTAATAATAAGTCATACCAGTTTAACATCTCCTCCTCAGTTGAACTTGATGCAATTATAAAAGCCTGCAGATATAACATTTATACGTATTAGTTTAAAGCATATTATAGAAGATAATGTTATAAGAATCTGCTTACTTTAGAAGAAAGAAATCAAAATGGAAAGATTAAGGAGATAAATCAGGACCATAAATGAGTCCTTGATTTCAGCAGCCCTGGTTTAAGCAGTTGTTTCCACAATTTCAGCATATTGTCATTATTAGTATTTTCAGTTACTTTTACTACTATCTATAAATTGTGGCAGTAGGCTAAGAATAAGGCATCGAATAATAATCTACTCTTTGATGTATTAGGAGTTTGGTCCTCTCCATATGGACTAGTTGATTTCATTGAAGTTTCTATGTTCAGATTCTGCATTGTTCTTCAATAAATCATACCTATCATTCTCTTTTCATATAACCTCTTAGCCTTGTTCTAACATTTTGGTATCGGAGCAGTGATCCAGAATGATGATCACCAGAAATACTACCTCCCACAACGAACAACCAAACCATAACGACACATCTTCACCTTCACAAAATCCCGACAACCTCGCACAACAATTATCTTCCATTGCTTCCAAACTCAATGCTCTTGATGCCCTTGCTGCTGATGTAGCAGTTCTTAAGGCACAAGCAGGCCCTAACGGATCCAATCGGGGTAAGTCAGTCACCCTTGGATCTCGTCATAGGGATGATGATTCAGAAAGTACGGACTGGTACCGTAACTCGACAAGGAGACCGTTCACCAAAATGGAATTTCCCAAATTCCAAGGGGGTGACCCTCGCGGTTGGATTCTAAAAGCGGAAAAATATTTTCGCTATTATGAAACCCACGAATCGAAGGTGGAAATTGCTTCCATGTACCTAGAGGGTGATGCACCGGACCTCTTTGCATGGATCAGCGCCGAGCATAATCATCTTTATTGGGAAGAATTGGTGAAAATTTTACATGAAAATTACGGCCCGGCAGAATTTCAAAACCCGGATGAACATTTGTGCAACATCAAACAAACGGGCACCGTACAAGAATACAGACAAGAATTTGCAAAAATAGTTGTACGAGTTCACGACTGGCCAGATCATTGTCTCTTGGGTGTTTTTATTAGTGGCCTCAAGGAAGAATTGAAAGTCAACGTACGACAAGCCAAGGAACGTCTTCAAGGCTGTGAGCTTGGCACTAGAGTTTGAAGCGAAGTCTCGACCCGCTAGCAACCCAAGAACATCCAATTCCTTTAACGACAACAAATCGAGTCCGTACTCAACTTCTTCTCATGACCCAAGCAAACTATCAGCCATATCCCAAAATGCATCATCTTCAACGCAATCTAAGAATTGGCAAAGCGAAAGACAACCTTCGGGATAACGGGTTGTGTTTTCGGTGCAAAGAGAAATTCACACCCGAACATAGATGCAAACTAGCTACCTTCTCGTTGCTTGAAATGTCAAATGATAATGAGCAGCTAGTAGATAGAGAAGTGGAAGCTAATGAGAATGAGTATGAAGAAGGTATAAATCAGCAAGACATGGCTGAAATATCTTTTCATGCCATCCTTAGCAAGACTTCGGGAACAACTATGAAGGTTGAGGGAACACTTGAGGGCAGAAAAGTATTGACACTAGTTGATAGTGGCTCAACTCACAACTTCATCTCAACGTCACTCGTGAAACAATTGGAATTGAAGGTGAGTACGGTTCCTTCTTTTGGAGTTCAGATCGGGAATGGACAAATAATCCAGTGCAATCAGATTTGTCGTGGCCTTTCTTTGGTATTACCGGTGTTGAAAATTACAGAAGATTTTTTTCCCTTTTCCATGCGAGGAGCTGATCTTGTTTTGGGAATCAAATGGATAGCATCTCTAAACACGGTACAAGCCAATTGGAATGAGATGTTCATGATTTTTTATGTGAATGGGAAGAAATATAAATTGCAAGGAGTACCATCAGTCGCCAAAACAGATGTGTCTCTTCAATCTTATTCAAAACTTCCCGATGCCACTTCATATTCATCACGACCAAGAGTTGAAATTCCAGCTTATATGGAAAGGAAAATCAAGGAGCTTATGCTCTTTCAAGGAGGCCACAACATCCTGATTTTCTAGCCCTTGCAGGCCAATATCCACAATTACTTTAGAAGAAAGAAATCAAAATGGAAAGATTAAGGAGATAAATCAGGACCATAAATGAGTCCTTGATTTCAGCAGTTTGCCTTGACTTCCCCTGGTCTTAAGCAGTTGTTTCCACAATTTCAGAATATTGTCATTATTAGTATTTTCAGTTACTTTTACTACTATCTATAAATTATGGCAGTAGGCTAAGAATAAGGCATCGAATAATTTTCTACTCTTTGATGTATTAGGAGTTTGGTCCTCTCCATATGGACTAGTTGATTTCATTGAAGTTTCTATGTTCAGATTCTGCATTGTTCTTCAATAAATCATACCTATCATTCTCTTTTCATATAACCTCTTAGCCTTGTTCTAACATAATGCCATGTAATTTCGACATGCAAATCATTCAAGTTAATGTAAATCATCAACAAAAAGCCTTAGTTTTTGTATTGTACTTTATAACAAAATTTGAAAGTAAAAATAGTGTATAGCAGCTCATCCAAAAAAAATTCAGTTATGCCATTTATGACCATATGTACCCTGGTCAGAAATCCTGGAACCGTCGCTGTAAACATCTTGATTTTTCCAAAATAATCAATAAGGAACCAAAACTTGGAGGTTTCGAGGTACACTGACGTCCCTTTGGAGATTAAAAGTCATTGACCACTAATCAAATATCTATAGTACTCTTGAATAATATGAAAGCCCAATAACCTCGTTGACTAGAATCAGATGCATAATTAATATGCAATCATGGGATGGCAACGAAATACAAGTATTTTTGGCTGAAACTTGACCAAAAAAATAGAACACAAAAGTTTATCAAAATGAAAAATATGAAGTTTTCATGTGGTTGATGCGAGGAATAACTAATTGTCCTCCAAACAAGGCAGATAATGTTAAGCAAGAAAGACAATAAATACAGGTGAAGCAAAGGAGAGGAATAAATACTCACATCACTGTCAAATTCCAGAAAGAAGCATTTCTTAACATGCTCTTTTGTAGGCTTACAGCCACATCGATCACGCCTGGATGTCAAATCTGAAAACTTGGCATAGGTGTAATGTAGAACAGCAGCCTCATGAAACATAACCTCACTGATATTAAACAAACAGTAAATTTACTAATATACACAATAAGCAATAGTAATGAGATATTTGAATACGGTAAAAACATCATACTTTGGAATCTTCTTATAGTTGTACCACCTATGTGCACCATTTGGACGTAAATGTTGTTGGACACGAGCAGCCGACTTCCCATTTGAATAAGTCAGAAAGTAGCCTGGATTTCCACGAACTGATTCTTTATAATTGCCATAGTATATTTCCTCAGTAAGGTGGTCATAATTCTTCTTGAACAATGAGACCTGCAGAACATAGTGCATGATTACGTGTTGTAAAGTAGTTTGATGTTTCAAAATATAGCACATCACTCTTTTCAGGTGTGGTTATGCTTCAATAACGTTAACATGTGCCTTGAATCCAAGTTGAGTTATTAGTAACTGAGACGATTTCTTTTTCAGCTAGTTTTTAGTGGGCTGTTGTTGGTAAAAATAGAAGTCAAATGGGGAAGTTAGCAAAAAAAATGTAGACACGTGAAATCAGGTAAAGAGTCCAATTTGCTCCTAAATTTACTGTATTGGAGCAATAAAATCTTTCAGGACTTCAGTTTGTTCTATTCGTTTTATTTCTGATTTTAAGAGAACTCGTCCCAAAATAAATACTGAAAAAATGCTTCCATTCAAGTGTAGAATAGTACCTCACTGAAAGGTTCATGTATGTCGTCTCGTTCAACACAGCTCTCCTAAAACAATGAGGGGAGAGTTAGGGGCGATAGTGATCATCACCGTTATAAAGTGCTTATGTTGAAACAAAATAATAAATACAAAAAGTGTGAAAAAAGGAACAAGAAAACTTACATAGTTTGGAAATATAACCATATCAACATATTCAGGCACATCTAATAAAAGCTCTACGAGAGAGTATTCGCGAGTGCCTGCTGGATAAATTAACTCATCCGTGTCCAGATGAAAAATCCAGTCCATATGAGCTTCCTTGAAATCAACAGATCACGTCAAGAACTTCATAGAGTCATATTTACATTATTAGATAGAAACGAATGAAATTAAGAACATACTTCTGCCATCACAATAGCCATTTCCGTATTAAGATATTGCTTGACAAATAATTCATAGTTGCATGGTTTGTAGAAGTAGCGTGACATCGGAGTCTCATTCCACATTCGGCTGTAGAATCAGAGTTGGCATTCATCAGAATTTTGCTTAAAACGATATCGTTTCATCATTTGTTAGTGTTCACGGAGATCCATAGACAAAGAGATTATATATAATCAATGAGGCAGGACAAGCAATATTGGTGTGAGTTTCGCAATGTAAGGTGCTACATGTAGAACTAGAAAAAATATAATAACTATGTATGTGGATGTGTGTCCATATCCCAAAAATATCGAGGAGAAACTTAAGGAAAGAATAAGAAATTGGGTTGTATAGTAGTAACACGAAGCATTAAGCTTTAAAAACAATGTCATAAGAACGGTCAATAAAAAAAATTCAGAATGTAAAAGTTTTGCATATGTAAATAAACACACATGATTAAGGTGTCATGTGTCGCAATCTCTTTACTAACAAATTGTGGAAGTACTGGAATACTTATCACCAGAATTAAAAATAATATGTGTCCCAACCTCTTGGCTTGTTCTTCCTCAAGTTCTTTTGTCCTATGTACCAACTTCACCCCCTAAAATAAAATGATAGTAAATTAGCTTTTGCAAAATGACTTATAACAAAAGATAATCTTGGACATACACAAGTACAGAAGAAAGCAAGAGTAGACTCACAGGAATGGACTCTAGAACCTTAGATACACCTGCTGTAGCAGCTTTTCCTTCCACAAACAGGAAAAAATTTGTGACACCAACAACTTTATGATAATAAATCCATGGCAATATCTGCTCTAATCTAGCAGAAGTGCTTGAAGTAATGCAAATCTGCCATTTAACAAATCACAGATATTACTCAACTAAAAACAAACATATTTTCATATTTTAGTCTCACAATAATGATAATTTCATTAGACTAGTGGGAAGGTGTCCCCAAAGTCTCAGAAAAGACGAGGGTTTAAACCTCGCTAGGTGAACATCTTAGGATGGCCAGAGAAAAGTCCGGAAAAGGACCACGGAAATACTGGTTAGGCCGCTTACATCAAAGCCAAAAAGGCTCGACTTCCCAGGGGAATACCGGTTAGACTAGTGGGAAGGTGTCCCCAAAGTCTCAGAAGAGACGAGGGTTTAAACCTCGCTAGGTGAACATCCTAAGATGGCCAGGGAAAAGTCCGGAAGCGGCCACGGGAATACCTGTTAGGCTACGTACATCAAAGCCAAAAAGGCTCGACTTCCACGGGGCAACCTGAGCAAGGATCCTTTTCCGTTTACCCGTATAGTAATGATATTTATTTAGGAGATCCCTTCGGCAACAACTACATATTGGTTACTAAAATATTTTGTTAACCATGAGCAAGGGTCCACCAAAGAGGGTGGCGTTGGAAGAAACCTGAACATATGGGTTTTATATAACCCATCCAATTAAACAAACCCCATTAATCACAGCTAAACCCATTCCTTCACACCTAAGTCTTAACAAGAAAAACTTCCTAAATTTTAACTAGTTAAATGAACCAAGAACTTGTTTTCAGTTTTCACCATGGAATAATGAGAATAATTATTAGCATATAATGTTACTATAATAAATGCTCCTGAAGCTCTAAATACATCAGCTAAATCACATAAAGAGTAGGCAATCTCCATATTTAAAGAATATACACCCAACTTAGCTTTCCATAAACCTATCTTTATATTAAATACAGGTGTATATAATTGATGTAATTAATTAAATTTAACAATTTATTGCTAACTAAATACATTTACACCTAAATACTGGATACATCAAAAAAAATTCCAATTAAAATTTGAGAAATATATTTTTAAGGCACATGAAAACAAACAAAAGAAGTTTCATTTCTAGGTAAGAATTAGTTACCTTAGGCTTTAGCCCCAATTTGTAACTGAATTTCCAATCCTTAAAATAAGGAAACGAGATAGACCTGCTTTGGCCCAAAGCATCCACACAACTGGAGGAAGTGTGGGTAGTTGTATACATGGCCGGAAATTCAATACGCTTTAGAGAAGGCCATATAAAGTTTGTGTCACCGACATCACGCCACTGGAGAATGAATGCAAATGCTGCTACAGAGAACAGGAAAAGTGATAGTAAGAGTAATGATGATGACGATGCACTGGATTTGATAGATGAATAAAGACCCGCCATTGATGATTAGAATTGGTGAGACCTAAGGTTTACGAATCATGATCTGTGTGGCTGTGTTTAGTGTGAAAATTGCAATAGAAACCTAAGGTTTAGCAATGATGGCAAGCTTTTGTAATTTAATTTGTAGAAGGGACAAAGTGTTTCGAATGGCTTTCAAAAGGTAGACATTATATAGTCGGTGACGTGGCCTACAATTTTCTTTCTTTTTCTATAAACGATTTTACAGTAGAAATTTAAATTCATAAGGGTGTAAAAATAAAGAAATTTATATTTATTGCTGGCCAAAAAAAGAAAGAGATTTATATCTATTGCAATTTAATAAAAGAAACGGATTTATGATTATGGTGGTTCAAAAAAAGAAAATTTATAACTGTACATCACTTTTCCATAACTAAAACAATGTAGTAAATTACACATTTCACCCTAAGACTATTCCTCAACCTCTTTTAACTTCCGTTTTATATCATGAATGTTTTCCTTTTTGCAAGTCAAAGTTCACAAACTGTAGAACAGCAAAAAGGATTTCTTAAATTAAACAAATCAACATATTTAAACAACTACACACCTTTAATTCATCTGTATGGTAAAAACCCTTTGTATCCTTATTTTCCATGTGACAGCGTAGAACCAACTCATGCTTTGCACCACCACCACCCCCCCCCCCCCTCCTCTCTTCTTCCACGCGCGCGCACACACACACGATCTTAAGTATAAGCATATCATCAACAGACACCTTATTCATCTATAAGTTAAAAACTGTTTGCATCCAAAATTTTCATGTGACACACCACTCACGCTTTGCATCCTCCCCCCCACCCCCTTCCCCAAATAAAAAATATTCCTCCTCACTCACATGTGCAACACTTTCCATGTGACTGTCTCCTCCCACTCACATCTCATGTGCCTCTCCCTGTGAATTTCTATTTCGTGTCAATCTTGATAACTATAAATATAACTTAGGAACAACAGAGTATCTAAAAAGACTGGGGTACGATAGTAAATTCACGTTATCACGGATAATTCAGTACAAGAAGTTGTATCTATTCACAAGTTCACTGGTTGACATAAAGCTTTCAAGTTGAAGAAGTTGCAGGCACAGGACAAGTAGTTAAATGTACAAAGGAAGAGACTTTTTACCTCTTATATTGTGTTCTTAGAGGACTTGGACAGTTTAGCAGCGTCATACAGACTCTTTTTTTGTTTGAAACAGCACAGAAGATGGTAAAAGTATGTTGATTTCCATTCATATTTTATGCAAACTTGATCTGCAGAAAAAGAAAATTACTGTCAAAATCTAGTATAACATCTTGATTCTAACAGGTCCGATTGATAACAATTCTTTGCTTGGATTTTGCTAAAGCATGTTGACAAATCTAGTTGTAGTGACATACATAAAAAAAACTTCTGTATTTCCACTAGAGGATTTGTAACAATGGGAAGGCATATAACAAAATGATGATTTTTCAACAAGTTGGCGGACAGTGAGACTATTTTCAGAATTAGTGGCAGGATAAACATGAAAAAGCATTGTATAGTCCCCATGTTCATTAAACTAATACGATATAATTTCTATAATGACTTTAGACACAAGAGATCAAGGTGTTTTTTCACCGTGACTGCAACCATGCAACAAAATGACGATAATTTATTAAGTTAATGCACAGCAACATATATTAATGTTTCAAACGTAGAATTCAAGGTGTTTGAAACAAGAAGTACCAGATGTGTATTCCCCTGAAAAATCTACACCAGAAGCAGCATTTATCTTTGGCATCGCTTCGGGGAGTTATAATAGTCAGTGACTCGGTGGAGTATCTGGTGCTGACGAAAATTCCATATGCATTCCAAACTTGATTCAACTACATTTCTTAAGCCACAGGCTCCTGAAAAACAGGTGGTCAGATACGTTTTGTAACGGTAGTCCAAATATAGAAACTGTGAGCAGGTAGAATGATATATCTCGGAATATTGAAGCGACCAATACAACAAATACCATAAATGAAAAGATGTCTGTGTCTTGACTAGATCTCTCCTATTATTAAACCCACCACCACCAAATTCTCAACCAAGATGACCCAATTTGAAATTAAAACAAATTTGGAAGGCCATCACATATTAGCTCCTAAAATTGGTCTTCGTTGAGACCATTGTTATAGTTCAAATAGTGTGGCAATTAAAGATACTGGTATGCTCATAACATGTCCTGCAAGGGTCATAACAGATGTACTATAGGTGTATCACAATACAAGTAGCATGTGGATGATTCTTCATTGTGTTCCTTGCATAGTGTCTGATAAAAATAAAAAATTACTGGAATAATTCAGTAACTGTTTAGAGCCAATTTAGAGAGACACCGTATACTAACATGCAACATTGACAATAAGAAGACCAAAATACATGGAAAATGGAGCTGGTGTGCAATATAAAACTTCACGTGAAAAGAGTTAACGAGAAATATTACCAATCAATAAGGTTAAAAACAGAACATGACTCTTAGGGATCAGCTATCAACTGAACTGTGTATAGATGGTAGAAGCAAAGCAACAAAAACCAAAAGGATCATCACAAAGTTGAACATCAAACCTTTAAGTTTGCAGGGATCAGAATAATTCAAGCTTAAAAGACTATTCTGTTATAGTCTAACATATTCTTCCAACTAAAAATTGACGCTCTCTAATCTCTATTAGAAAATTATTCCTTTTATAATACATCAACCCTAAACTAAACTAAATCTTCTCAATCCTGAATTTTTGATCGAGGGTGTTTTCATATACATACTACAGATTAAGCCAAGGGTCAAAAAGAGCATTAACACAACTAACCAAAATTGCTAAATAACCAAACTCTATCTTCCAAAACTGATACAAATTCCTAGTGCCAATGCATTGCTCCACATAATGAGAGAACATTGAGCCAATACATGATATGCATACATATCCAAATATATATACACACACACCAATATAAGAATGCATGCCATTATATCAATAGGTCCAAGCACAATGTACTCATCAGCCTGAGCGCAATCAGCAATACAGCTTATTCATTTGACTACACTATGTGCCAGTACAATGGACACATCCAACAACAGATTATTTATAGTTGCATAGGTGGTTTTCAATGATGTATAGAAACATAACGCGAATTATTTCATAAACATTCACCCTTCCCTTTTTCGCTCACTTGAGAAATATACAAACCTGAAATCGGGGTTTGCCTCCATTTGACAACTTCTGATAACCTACTTAAATCGTGTAGGTTCACTTTTCCAAATAAAGTATTCTGACCCTTAAATTACGTATCACGAATTCCTTATTGGGATAATTCGAGAGAGAACACTTGGTTTCTAAGCACAAGAGAAGTAAGCAAAACAAAGATAATGTTGGTTTTCTTATGTTGCAAATGAGACCAATGTTTCTGTTATCAACAACAGACTTTTTGAGAGTTACAAAACGGTTGAACACTTAATAGCAAAAGGCATGACTGTTGGAACTGTTATGCCGGTTCGGTTTCGGCGCTGCCCTAAACCCTCGGCCGCTCTGTTGGGAGCGGGACCCACACTTCCCTAACCCTTATCCAAGGTTAATATGAAATTTCATTGGCCTCTAGTAAAATTACAAACACCTAAAATAGTTGACGACACTAAAACCACCAACTTAATGATTATCATTACAAAATAATCAAGTCGGAGCACTCTATTGCGAAGTGGTCATATTTAAGCAGATTATTTATAAGCAGAAGGCGAATATGAAGACAATTATGCTATGCTATGAATAGGAGCATCTAAATTAGAGTTATGAAGTAATTAATTCAATTAGTGATAATGTACCGAATTTAAGGGAGAAATGGAATAAAATTAGGGTTTTCAGAGATTAAAATGTTACCATTGAGTTGAGTGTGCAAACAGGTAGACGGATTCTGTAAAGAGACGGTTTTATGTTGACCCAATATATCAAGGAGAAACTTGCTTGTAAAATTGACATGAATGTCACTAATAATCTATACTGACACTACTTTTTTATTTTAGAGAGAGGAACTTTGTCTATTGGTAAAGTGAGCTCAAAATTTTCAGACATCTTTTAAGAGCGTGTGCCCGTGTGATGGCTAGAAACACTGAAATTATCTTTTGCCGTTCAAAAAGAAAAAGAAACACTGAAAATATCGGCTAGGGGACGTGGTTAAAAGAAGTTCAACTTCAGCTTCAAAAAGATCTTTCTTTGTTATGCATGTAAGGGGGCGTTTGGTACGACTGAATTGTGCAGAAAGGAATGGGAGGAAAGAATGGAATTGAATAGAAAGGGAATATGCTCATAGAAAGTGGAATGGATTCCACTGTTTAGTACTCGTAAAGAACCAAACATAAAAGTATGTTATATACTTGATTCTCTTGTTTGGCATGACCATAGGAATGGACTGATGACATTTATATACTGAATTTATATGTTAACAATTCTTACAATTTTTCTAGAATATGTTGTTAACAAGTGTTTAATTTCACTTTGCTAAGCAACGCCAAAAGTACATAACATTACTTTAATATAACATATGTTTGAGTTGTCATCAAACCATACTGTTAACAAAAATCAAGTAGAAACTACAATTTCATAACCTTGAGCCACATATATGAACAAGGGCTTCCATTGCCTCGTATAGTTGTACATATACCTTCCTCTCATTCGCCTTTTTCACCTTTTCATTTTGCCTCTGCAAAATAATGTTATCAACATATCAGTATAACCAAATATAACAAGTAGTAACCAATGTTATTGATTTATCATATGATAACCAAATACGGAGCAAAACAAGTAAACTTGTTTTTTAAGATTAGGATGACCCTCTGATACCGATCGGCATCATAACACAGGTCCGGTGGAACGAAGGCCCATCGACGGGAACGGGTCCGCTGGGTTAAGTGGCTAAGGGCGAGATTTGGCAACAAGATCCCATCCAACCGAAGTTAAAGGAGAAATTATTGCAAGTCTATTTTTGTCACGAATTTGTTTCCTTTTTAAATTGTGTTTCTTTATCCTTAAGTTTAGGGATTTAGGTTTATTTGTTTTCCTATTTAAACTCCTTGGTTGGTTGGTTAAGAATTGAATAATTGAAGTTTTCTATTAAACGTGTTTCTGCGGTTTTTTTTTGTCTTACTCGGTTGGCCGAGAAGCGCCCGACGATCCAGCAACTGGGTTGGCCAAGTGCTCATCGCCGCTAGGTTTTAGTCCTAGGTTATCCTTTTCTTACGAATCCTTGTCAAGTGGTATCCAGAGCCAAAAGGATCTCACGATGTCTGCTGAACCCGACCCTCGAGATGTTGAGATCAAACGACTTCGCAACCGGATTCGGGAATTAGAAATCAATCCTTTTAACCGCTACGAACAACAGTTTGAAAACATACCATCTCAATCACAGCTTAGCGGCACATCAGACGACGAATTCAACAATTTTTTTCACAATCAGCACCCACCACCTTCTCCAGGCCATCGCCGCCGCCGTGCCCCACCACCACCACAACAGCCCGCTGATCCACTCCGATCTCTAGGTCTTCGCACCGAGATCCCCGAGTTCGAAGGCAACCTACAACCCGATGATTTTCTTGACTGGTTACTCACAGTCGAGCGAATTTTTGATCTTCGCGACATTCCAGATAATTTAAAGGTAAAATTAGTTGCCATAAAGTTAAAAAAATATGCTTCGTTATGGTGGGAAAACATCCAAAAGCAGCGTCATCGCGACGGGAAACACAAGGTCGCTTCATGGGATAAGATGAAACGACTCTTGCGTGCCAAGTTTCTTCCAGTCACCTTCAAACAGGACGCATATATCGAATACCACAACCTTAGCCACGGTACTTTGTCTGTCACAGCTCTTATCACCGAATTTGAACGAATGCGTTTACGTTGTGGGGCTGACGAAGACGAAGAACAGCTTATCACGCACTTTCTAGGCATACTCCGACCAGACATTGCCGACACCGTTTCATTAATGCAATATTATTCTTTTTCGGATGTGTGCAGGTTAGCCTTGCGGGTCAAACAACAGAACACTCAAAGAGGCAAAACCGTTGCCCGGTTCCAACCTTCTAGCCGCAACCCAACTCAAACATAAATCTCCAACAGAACTGGACCGGTCAAGACCGATACCCCAACAGCCCCTACTACAGTGAGTGACAACTCAGCTCCCTTACATTGTTTTAAATGCCCGAACAAACAAATTGTTGCTTTCGTCAACGACACAGAACCCCAGTTTGACACCGAAGGTGAAGAAGAAACCGAGATCCTTTACCCGGACAAGGGTGAAGCACTTGTTGCACGACGGCTGTTGAACACACTTGTTGCTGATCCGGAGGACGACACCAAGTGGCTTCGACACAATATCTTCCGCACTAAATGCACCGCCAAGGGACGGGTGTGTACAGTCATTATTGACGGTGGCAGCTGTGAAAACATGGTCGCCACCACCATGGTCGACAAGCTAGGGCTACCCACCCAAGACCTCCCGGAACCGTATCAGTTAACGTGGTTAAAAAAGGGTAACCTAGTCAAAGTGACACACAAGTGCTTGGTGACCTTCTCGATCGGTACAAAATACACCGATGAGATATGGTGTGAAGTCATCCCGATGGACGCGTGCCATTTGTTACTCGGAAGACCATGGCTATACGACCGAAGGGCAAAGCATGATGGGTTTCGAAACACATATTCCTTCAAAAAAGACGGTCTCCATGTTACATTGGCTCCTCTTAATCCTCGAGACGAAAAACCAGAGATAGCACCAGTGACAAAAGCCGATCTCGTCGGCCTCACAAGACAATCACCGCCGCGTCCCGTGCTCGGTCTAGTTATCGTCGAAGAGAACACACCAGTTGAAGATGTCCCAGTTGAGGTGATTCCATTACTTAATGAATTCTTCGATATTTTTCCTGATGATATTCCTGCAGGATTACCACTCATGAGGGAGATACAACATTGCATCGACTTCACTCCCGGTGCAACAATCCCTCACAAAGCAGCTTATCGCATGAACCCGAAAGAATATAACGAGTTACACCGACAAGTCACCGAGCTACTGGAAAAGGGTTTAATCCGTGAGAGCATGAGCCCGTGTGCCGTCCCGGCATTACTTGTTCCTAAACCTAATGGCACGTTTCGCATGTGTATTGACAGTCGCGCGGTTAACAAAATCACCATAAAATACCGTTTTCCAATTCCGCGATTTGATGATCTTTTGGATCATCTCCATGGCGCTACTATTTTTTCAAAGATAGATTTACGAAGCGGCTATCATCAGATACGACTACGACCCGGGGATGAATGGAAAACCGCGTTCAAAACACGCGACGGTCTTTATGAATGGATGGTTATGCCATTCGGTCTTTCAAATGCTCCTAGCACGTTCATGCGTTTAATGAACCATATCTTCAGGTCCCTCATTGGCAAATGTGTCGTCGTTTATTTCGACGACATCTTGGTGTTTAGCAAAAGTTTAGAATCGCATCTCCAGCACCTACGCGATATCTTTTTAATATTACGGGAACAGAAATTATTTGCTAACAGGAGGAAGTGCCACTTTTTGACAACGAAAGTTATCTTCTTGGGTTACTTAGTGTCCGGCAAGGGTATTCGCATGGACACTACCAAAGTGGAGGCCATCACTACCTGGCCAACTCCGAGGTCGTTGCATGATGTCCGAAGCTTCCATGGATTAGCGTCTTTCTATCGCCGTTTTATTCGTAATTTTAGTTCAATCGTCGCTCCTATCACGGATTGCTTAAAAGATTCAAAGTTCATATGGAGTTCGGAATCACAACGAGCGTTCGCCAAGCTAAAAAAAGCTGTTACGGATAAGTTACCATGATTCCATGATTCTAATTTCTATTGTCTTTACTCCTTGGTGCTCTGCATTCTCTGGCAAAATGTTCCATTTTATGGCAGTTGAAACATTCTATCTTTGATTTATCATATCCAGCAGTATTGCTTCCATCAATGATGATCTTCCTTCTAGTTCTCTGATAGAACTTTCTTGCCCTTATGCTTAGTAGTGACATATTCCACTTTAGATCCATTTCTTCCAAATCATCATCATGAAGTTGCTCAAGATCTTCATGAACTAGTTGAGACCCTTGTGGTTGAGTGGATAGAAAGGCATATACTGTGGCATCACTAAAACTAGCAGTACTAATTTTAGTACTGGCAGTATTAACCTTGGTGTTACAAGTACTAACTTCAGGATTAACAGTATTAATAATATTAGTACTGCTTGCACCTGAAGTGGTTAGAAATGTCAAGTTCTTGTCATCATTATTAGCACCAGCAGATCTCTTAACCTTTTGTTCAACAATTTTAAAATTGTTGTACAAATCATCCAAACCCATAGTATCAAAGTCGGGTTTGTTCATCCAGACTACCACATGTGTATCCCATTCAGAAGGTAAGCTCCTTTAAAAATTTAACATTTAGATCTCTGGAGGAGTACTTACCCCAGAATTTCAATATACTTAAAGCTTTTAAAGTTGTTAAAAGATAGAATCAAGTGGATTTTGAGCTTGACATTGAAACATTAAAATTTCATAACTGTTGCTTCAGCATGGCCTATGGCATCTTCTTTGTTGCTTCTATTCCCTTAAATTAGCTTTAATAGTAGCAAACATTGGATATGTAGATCAACATACTGAGCGAATGTAAGTTGATGTTCATTGGGCTGTAGTGCACTTGAGCAGTAGACTTCTGGCCTTTTACATTCATTCTTTTTAACGTATTTTCTTCAACAGTAGAAAGCACACATCATCTTTGTTTGGCTGGTTGTTGACAGTTTCTGTCTGCTGATTATACAAGAATAGTGTACCCACGAATTCCCTTTTCTTTATGACTACCCAAAGAGCATAATCCTGGATCTGGAAAGTACTGTTTGATCCTGATTCCCACATCTCATACTCCCCTGAGTTTTAGCCTGGGAAGCTTAGCCAACGCATTGTTCTGAGTGTTCTCCAACTCCATTACTTCTAGATCAAAGTTTCTCAAAGCACAGGCTCTGATACCACTTGTTGATCCCACGCCTTGATCGATTCTTTAAGTAGTAAAGTGTTTGTTACCTTGGATGAATCCAAAATAACAATAGATGAGACTTTGTTTGTATATCAAATTGTATGCGGAATCCACACTTTGATACTCTAGAAGTATTTAGCAATGGAACAGTACAACACACAATATATACAAATTGCTTCAATATTATTGATAAATACGAGTAGTTTTGATTATACTAGGGTTACAAACATTGAGTGATTACATATTTCTCTTAGAAGTATTCTCTATCTATTAAGCGTATGTGTCTAAGTATGCGTATATAAAACCTTACCTGGTTCTCCTTTTTACACCACAAGAGTCTTTTACAGATAACTGTCAATATAATCACATAAAATCTTCCTTAAAAAATATAAAAGTTTATACATTCCTTATTTATCTCCATGCATCCTTATCTCCAAGTCAGCAGCTTTGACCATCAGCAGTATTAATCTTTCTTCTAGCAGTATTAACTAACTCTGGCAGTACTAAGTATGTACTGGCAGTACTAACTCCATTAGTACTGTTAGTTATACCTTGGCAGTATTAACTCTTGTGAAGATTTATTCCCAACAAGTATCATTATTTCTTGTCACCCAAATGATGTCATGAAGTCTGTCATTAAGTGTAATACTGATAAAGCTATATGGACTGACCTAATCTGAGCTCATGAGGGACCATCTGATACAAGGGATACCAAGATTGCGGCCTTAAGACTCAAATTCAATGCTTTTAAAGCACTTGAGGGCGAAAAAGTGAATGGTACATTCACAAGGCTGAAATGCTTGTTAAATGACCTTAAAAACAATGGTGTCTCTATTCCACAAGCTGAGGTTAATGGCACGTTTGTTAACAGCATGCCAAGAAAATGGTTGAGTATGAAACAAACTCAAAGGGCCAATAACTCTATTAAAAATGATACGCTGGCTACTCTGTATGGTAAGTATAACTATGAGGAAGGTCTGATTGATCAAATCTATGAGTCTGAAAAAATCAGAGGTTTACCATTCAGACCTCTAGCTCAAAAGTCCTGATTTCTAACACTCACCTGCAGGACAGTTATTCCGACGTTGTAGAAGACACCATGAGCAATAGTGAAATTCTTGCTGATTTGAACGATGAGTTTCATGATCAAGCACTTCTTGCAAATTAGAAGAGATTTTACAAGAGGTCTGGAAGGGTTGGATCAGCAAAGAAACCCATGGACAAGTCCAATGAAACATGTTTAGCTTATGGTAAACTAGGTCATTTTCAGAAAGACTGTCTTACAACCAAAACTTCCACTCCCTTATATCCTTCTTCAAACAAATCATACAACAAACCCAAGTTTCACACAAACTCAACACCCCAACAAAATCAAAATGTTGACAATCATCAAAAAGATTACAAAGGAAAATACAAAGGTTTTAAAGCTGAAATTGCTATCCTGACCAAAAAGATTGATGTTATGTCTAAGGGTAAAAGTGAAAAAGGGTTGGTTGCTGAGTCATTTGACTGGGATGAGGAATCAGTGTCCTCTAAGGATGAAGGGGTTACCAAGGTTAATGTATATATGGATATTGATGAGAATGAGCCATCTGTTGGAAAGGGTGATGCCAGATCGGGTCAGTAGATTGAAATCACCATAAAAAATGTACAAAGACTTCTTTCTATTACTGATGGTGAAGAAAGGAAACATGTCCTAGATTATACCCATGTCGATATCCATTATGTGGAGGAGCAGAGGAAAAACTTGCTTATCAAGTTCAACTCTCTTAATCAAGAGTTGTCCTCATGTAAGTCTGAACTTAGTGACCTAAAAAATACTAAGTCCTTAAACTGTTCCCTTCAAAATGAGATCACCAGATTAAACTTGAAAAATGAATCTCTGAAGGATGAGATCACTGACTTAAAAAAGGTCATTGAGAAATAGACCACTAGTAAAGTCACTCTTGACCAACTACTTACTGAACAAGTATCTGGTAACATTGTCCATGCCTTAGGAGGAAGAGGAAAGAAAAAGGACACTATTTCCTCAAAGGAAGTATTGTTCTTTAAGGAAATTGAGTCTCTATCTGAGACTATCCCTAAGATCACCTCTAACTCTGAGTTTGAGTGTGACAATCTAGAACCATTGCCTCCTCTTCCTAAACTTACAAAGGCTGAGCCTATTGGTACATCAGCTGATGTATTAACTCTTGCTTACTTGACTCAGAACCCAGCTGTCTCTGAAGAGATTAAAAAGGTCCTTGATAAAAGGTCAGCCATCAAGGCTCTTAAGAAAAAGGCTCAGACTGTGTCATCCTCAGCCCTTGACCCCATTCTTGTCAAGAAAGCTGACTCATCCACTGAGCAACTACTTCTTACTCTAATGAAAGAGGTAAAAGGTCTTAAAGAGCAAATCAAGATTCCTTCAGACACCTCTCCATCTGTCTCTCAATCAGGAAGTTCTAAATCTGCCAAAGGCAAACAAAATACTTGGTTTGGACCTTGTAAACACCATGGGTTTAGAAATCACTTCCTAGAGGACTGCTATATGAAACCCAAGTGCTCTACATGTGGATCCACTGACCATTTGACCAAAGAACATCCTGAACAAGTTGTTGTTAGAAAAACCTTGGCTAAGCTAAAAGCTCAGTCATCTCAAGATTCCTCTTCAAGGAAGGCACCTATGATTCAAAATCCCTTCATTGATTACAAGTACTGTGGTTTCAATGACCATCACTCGATGAGTGTGAGAACTACCCTAGATGTGACATTTGCGGTAGCATAGCTCATGAAACCGCTGATTGTACTAAGAAAACTGCCTCCAGCAAAAAGAAACCAAGAAACTAATTTATTTCAAAATGTCTGTGCAGGCTTACTTAAAGAGATTTATAAGGTATATAGATAGTGGCTATTCTAGACATATGATAGGAGTTAAACAATATCTGCACAGATATTCAAATAAGTTACGTTCAAAAGTGGTATTTGGGGATAACTCTTTAGGTGACATAGAAGGATATGGCTTAGTGAACTGCAATGGAGTCACTTTCACCAAGGTTGCATATGTGAATAGTCTGAAACACAACTTGATTAGCATCAGTCAGTTATGTGATGCTAACATAAAAGTTCTGTTTATAAAGACTCATGGAACCATATTTAATCAAAACAATAAAGTTGTGCTTATTGCTCCCAGAAGAAGAGATGTCTATGTTTTTGACATGTCATCCTACAATGAAGAAAGCAATGCATGTTTCTTTGCCAAAGCATCCAACAGTGTTAACTGGCTTTGGCATAAGAGACTATCCCACCTCAGCTTTAAAAACATTAACAAACTTGCAAGACAAAACCTTGTTGCTGGTCTTCCATCTCTCACTTTCTCAAAAGATAAAACCTATTCAGCCTGTGAAAAAGGGAAGCACCATAGAGCATCATTCAAAACCAAGAGATTATTTTCCATCAACAAGTGCTTACATCTCCTTCACATGAATTTGTTTGGACCTGTTAAACCTCAAAGCATCAGCCATAACAAATATACCCTAGTCATAGTAGATGAGTACTCTAGGTACACTTGGGTATTTTGCCTCAAGAAAAAGAGTGATGCAGTTGATCGCATCATGTCTTTTATCAGAAAGATGGAAAATCTTAATGAAGTAAAGGCAAAGGAGCTGAGAAGTGATAATGGAACTGAGTTTAGAAACTACAAGTTAAAAGAATTCTGTGATGAAAAGGGCATTTCTTAAAATTTCTCCTCTCCTTGTACCCTTGAACAAAATGGTATAGCTGAAAAAAGAAATAGAACCCTGATTGAAGCAGCTAGAATTATGTTAAATAGTGCTAATCTCCCTAAACAATTTTGGGGAGAGGCTAGAAACACTACTTGCTACACTCAAAACAGATCTATCATCGTGAAGAGACATAGGAAGACAGATTATGATGTATTTAGAGGGAGGTTACCTGATATCAGCTACTTCTATGTATTTGGTTGTCCTATGCACATTCACAATTACATGGACCACTTGGGAAAGTTTGAGCTAAAGCTGATGATGACTTCTTTCTTGGCTATTCTCTAGTGGCTAAGTCATTTAGGGTATTCAATATCAAAAAACAAGAAATGGAAGAAACTTATCATGTTACATTCAGTGAAGATGATGAAGCAATTTCCAAATCAAGCACAGAGGGTGATGAAATCAACTTCAATGAAAATAGATCCTTCCCTGATGATGAATTCCTTGTACCAAGAAGCAAAGTATCTCAATGCTCAAGCAATGATGATATCTTTCCTTATGTGCCTGTACATGATCCACTTTCCACAAACAACATCATCATCCCTGATACTGTCTCTCTCACTGATTCTCCCATACTTCAGGTCAGTAACTCACCTCATGAATCCCCTGTGTTCACAATGGCGAATGATCATCCTGTTCATAATGAACATGATAACACTAAATAAACTAAAGATCTTGAACCTGCTGAAGTTTAAGATACTACCCTTAGTGAGCCAATCAGTAAAGTTGAAACCTCACCTTCAAACATATCTCCATCAGCTGAAGTATTCACTAATCCTCCTGTTCCACAAGATAGATGTAACAACTCACAATTTCAGGTTATTTTACATCTATAAACTCCAATTTATTTATTTTGAGCTTTTACGCATTTTCTTTTAATTTCAACCGTTAAGTTAAATCGCGTAAACCGAAAGTCAACAATTAACGTAAACCAACATTAAATAAATAAAATTTTACATCAAACAAGTGTTATATAATTATTACAAAAATAATTTATGACTTTTTATATTTTATTTTTATACGTTATGTAAAACGTTTACGTTTCGCGTTTTAAGCTTTCATGCATGCATGTAAACTATACCACCTTTCTACATTTAACCAAATACCTATAGTAATACCTAATACCCAAAAAAATTATAAATTCTACACACAAACCAACCATGGCCAGTTACCTATATATATACACATACAAAATCAATATCAAGTTATACTTAGATAATACCATGTGCTAGTAAGCCTTTTTATTCAAAGTCTTTCTTACAACTTCTACCAAAACCCTTACAATACCATTCCCCCTCCCTAATTTTCATGGTTTGTGTAAGAATGGTTCCCTAGATATTTTGATAATAAAAGGATCATCAACTAGCTCTTCCATCTTATTTCCATCACTTACAAAATTCACAAAACACTCTCTTCCTCTACATACAAGCCCACAGCTCAAAATAAGCACCAAACAAAATTTGTAGTTTCTATTTTCTTAATGTTACAAGTATATAAGGGTGATCAAGGGTATAGTCTAAGGTGTTTCTAGTTGATTACAAGTTTTGGAAGCAATGGTTTATAAAAATAAGTTAGGTTTTGCAAGTTCGTGGGTTATAAATTTGTTAGGGTATTTAGTATTTTAAGTTATCATCATCATCTTCACTACAACAAGTAAGCATAAAACTCATTTCATAATTTTTACACTTCATTTACATATTTCTCTACTTACTTAATGTATTTATATACATGAACATCAAGATTACTATGTTATATCACCAACTAGTTAGCTTTTATAAATATTTGCAAAGGAATCAAGAACACTATATACTTATGATTGTTAATCAAGTTGTGAAGTTGTTATTTATTAACTAGCTTATTTAGTTTACAAGTTATTTCATATAATTATTCATTGTTTTGAAAAGTGTTGGATGGAATTAGGTTAGTTTGGATGTATTAATTGTGATTGTGGATGAAGTGGTTAGGTTAGAAGGATTTTGTTGTGTAAAAGTAAGGTTAAAATTAGGTTTGAAAGTATATAAAACACCCCCTTGGGACAGCAGCTTTTAAACAGTTAGTTACAGATTTTTAGGCAAGTTAAAACCTTAAAAATGTGTTAGTACGTCTCAATACGATTCCGTGCATATAAGAAACGCGAAAAACGAACTTAAAACGAAGAAGTTAGAGCCAAAACAAGATTTGAAACAATACCGACAAAAACAGTTTTCGGCATAAATCTGGCAGCTTTGTAAATCGTATTTTTAACCATTTTCGGGTCCGAACCAGCTTAAGTATAAATTAGAATGTTGTCCGGAATGATTTTTCGCTAAAGTAACGTGGGTTTTGAAGCCCAAAAGTGTAAAGCGAGTGAGTTATTCTTAATCAAACTTGAACTATTTTTCGGAAAGTGTTATAAAAATTTATGCACTATTTTTCCTGACATGAATAGTAAAATTATATTTTCGGACATTTTCGGTCCGTTTGAACTATAAAAACCTTAGGAAATATTTTAGTATCACTTATATAATATTTATACGCGGTTTAAAACCTTATAAATATTATTTTATTAATTAACTAAACTATATATATATTGTCGTTGAAAAAATAATAAAAGTGGTAAACTTAACGAAAGCATTATTTTGATTTATAAGCTAAGTCTAAAAACTATTAGGTAGTGATATAACAAGATAAAATATAGTGCATTGTTCTATATTTTCATACGTATTCTAAATCAACCTATAAGTAAATAGGTTGCATACCGGTCTTTATCGACGACATTCATAGTTGATTTTTCTAGAAATCAGTTCCATCACTTGGGGTGAGTTCATAACCCCACTTTACTTGTTTAACAACACTTTACAAATCACGGCATCAGATACATGCACTGTTTTACATTTGGACGCAAGTATTTTTTGAAACATGTTACGAGTTGCTTAAGTAACGATAACCCATTAAGCTCAATATCATGAACTGTTAATTTCTTGGAGTAAGCGCGTGTGTTATGAATAGATCTATTTGAGATTGACATCCCCGTTCGGGTAGGTCATACTTACTAGCTTCGGACGACCGAACTAACGAACGTATACCATATTGGAAACATCGGATGTTGCGGGTTGAACAGCTACACGGGAGCATTAGTGCATAAATATGCACACATACATAGTTGTAGCTTCAGTGTCATGAGCTTAGGGCAATCGTAATACATTTTGTGATTTTGTATGTGTTATATTATTTCACACCTTGAACTCTTGCGGTCCTACATTTATACTTACATACACCTGTGAATTCACCAACTTTATGTTGACGTTTTAAAGCATGTTTTTCTCAGGTCAGCAACTGCAGTCTACATGGTTAGCATTTTGGGAGCATCATATTCGAGTCACATTTTGGCTGCCTCACGTCACGAAAGATTTACTGCATTACTTTTCAACATTTGGTTATGTATTAAAAAATTTATGCTTTCATATTGGTGAACTCTTTAAGCATGGTGCTTTTGTATAAACTCTAAAATTAAATCAAATGTTATCTTTCAAACGACTCATATATAGGTCATTCTTTATCTATCTTGTGCTTATGTATTATGAAGTAATACCCCCGGTTACTATTTCGCTGCCACAAATTTTGGGGGTGTTACAGATTGGTATCTAGAGCCAAGGTTATAGAGAACTAGGTTGCATGTCTTACCTAAACTATACCCGTTTTCACAAACATTGCATCACATAAAACTTTTTCATGTGCATACACACTACTTGCTTACATGATTTATATACGTGCTTATCTTATATGACGTATATTTTTACACTTGTCTTATATATTATACTTATATAAACCGTTTTGATTGTCACAACAATCATGTCTTCGTCTTTGTCTCATGCTACCGTTACATACACCTCCACATCTAGTGACGATGATTTACCATAATGGGGTTTTCATCTGATATCCGAGTCCGACCAAGAGGAACCTGAGGCTGCTCCACAATCTCCTGATCAGGAACCACTTTCCCTAGCCCATGCTCCAGAGTACCCGAAGTATTTGGCACCATCTTATGACGACTTACCAGCAAAGGATTAGCCATTACCTGTTGATGCATCACCCACTACTCTTTCACTTGGTTACATTGATGACTCTGAGCCCATCGAGCATGGCTCAGATGAGGATCTCAAGATGGATCCCGTTGACTATCCCTCTAATGAGGAGGAGGAGGAGGAGGAGGAAAAGGATCCTTTATCTCCAGCCCTCTCTGCATGATATGTACCGGATTTTGTTCCCTCGTCTAAAGACATGGAACCATTCGAGGAGGGTGAGACTGTACCTACTCCACCATCACCACCACCATCTCGATTATCACCACTATCATCCCCATTACCCAGGATTCTATCTCCGCCATTGCTCTTACCATCACCTACTCGTAGAGACATCATTCTCAAGGCTGACATGCCGCCTCAAAAGAGGGATATATTTGCTGCTCCATCTCATAGGTTTGAGATTGGAGAGAGTTCAGCAGCCAGCGCTGTCTAGACACCAGGTCTACTTTAGACCCGAGGAACTAGTGTTGGATTTAAATGACCACGCTTAGAGGAGGACAAAAGAGTGTACAGAATATTGCCACCAGGCTATAGTTAGGCCTGAACAAAACTAGTTAGTATTTTATACTCGTGCAACCAGACCGCCAGATGACAGAGCCTTACTACGGGCTCATATATCCACACTCTAGAGGGAGAGGTGATATCATCGCTATATGGCTATGATTGCAGACCGAGAGGCCATGTATGCCCGTCAGGCTTGGTCTCAGGCTATGGGTTGCAACTGTGCATTGCAGGATAAGGTAGGAGTGTTGCAGGCCGATCTCAGAGCATTGCAGAAAGATGTCAATGTGCTACAACGACAGAGGATGGATGACGGTAATAGGTTAACTATGCACATAGAGGATGACATAGCTAAAGATATAGAGTGTGCTAGAGATCCCGAGTGACGTGATGGATCGGCAGACGCTGGTAGTAGTTTTTAGGATTGTATCATGTATTAGCTATGTTGTATAGCCTGCTAAGTTTTATGGGTAACTCCTAGCTAGTAGGCTCGTTAGGATCTTGTATTTCTCATTTTGTAACCGAACCTATTATGTATGTTTTATCAGTGTTGTTATATATGATGTCCATTTATTTATGTCATCGTTGATCTCATTTTCATATATTCTCTGCGCATCGTGATCTCATTTTATATATCGTACTTATTGCGTATCGTGATTATGCTTCGGATGTAATCTCATGTGTGTTGTATTTCTTGTGATTTTGAAGAAAATGACTAGTACAAGGACGACAATGAGTCAGGAAGCTCTTGAAGAGCTGATCAACCAATGCGTAGCTGATGCGTTAACAACTTTAATGCAAGCCAAAGTAATGGCAGTGATAGCCATGATTCGAGAAGTGGCATAAGAAGGACAGAGCACACTACTCGTGAGTGCACGTATAGTGACTTCTTGAAATGCCAACCTCTTAACTTTAAGGGGACTAAAGGGGTCGTGGGATTGGACCAATGGTTTGAAAAGATGGAATCTATATTCCACATCAGCAAATGCACTATGGAATGTCAGGTGAAGTTTGCTACTTGCACTTTACTGGGAGGTGCACTAACATGGAAGAATTCCCATGTTAGGACAATCAGACACGATGCTGCTTATGCGTTGCCATAGAAGATACTAATGAAAATGATGACTGAGAACTATTATCCAAGGAGTGAGATAAAGAAACTGGAAAACAAGTTGTGGAACTTGGTTGTAAAGGGAACTGACATTGAGAGATATACTCAACGTTTTTAAGAGTTGATTCTGCTGTGTCCAAGAATGGTTCCGGATGAATTAGACAAGGTGGAGAAGTATACTGGTGGACTTCCTGACAGTATTCAATGGAGTATGATGGCATCTAAGTCAAAAACACTTCAAGAAGCTATCAAGTTGACAAGAAGTTTGATGGATCAAAAGCTTCTTACTTATGCTGCTAGGCAAGCTGAAAATAAGAGGAAAATAGACAATAACTCCAGGAACAACAATGCTCAACAACAGCCTTACAAGATGCAGAATGTGGTACATGCTTATGCTGTTGGGCCTGGTGAAAAGAAGGTGTATGCTGGAACCTTACCATTGTGCAACAAGTGAAATTTTCACCACAATAGGTCGTGCACTACAAAGTGCACAAACTGTAAAAGAGTTGGTCATTTGGCCCGAGATTGTAAGAGTCCTGCTGCTGTTAACTGTAACACCCCGATAATTCACATAGCAACGGAAGCTAAATTGGGGGTATTACTTCATGAATCAACAGTCATAATCATAGAAAACGACTCAAAAGAGACGTTTTAGAAAATTTAGTTATCATTCAATAATATATCAGAGTTTTACAAAGGAGGTCCCAAAATACATTTAAAACATAAAGGTTGAATGATAACAAATTTGGACGCCTTCAAGTCCATGCCACTCCGTGCCATAGTTTGCTTAGTTACCTGAGATAAACATGCTAAAAAGGTCAACACAAAGGTTGAGTAAAATTCACAGGTTTGCAATATAATGGTTGAATACAAGTTAATGTAAATGGTAATAATTGCAACGAATACAATTATCATGGAAAACAATATTATATTTTTGCACTAAGCTCATGACACCGAAGACTTAAGTAAATGTTATTCATAAGTTGTTGCCCCAAGCGTGTGCTTTGCCAAACACCCATAGTTCCTCAAATGAAATGCGTCCGCTGGCCATGTATGTACCAAAACCTGGACGGGGAAGTTCAATCCCAATAGATCTATTCACGGCATTCGCGCATACTTCGCAAAGTAATTAACGGTTCATAATAGTAGGGCCTTTTGGTAAATAAAGGTAACTTAGGCAATAATATATCAGGATAGCATACAGTTGGAAAATACTTGTATTCATGGTTTATAGCATGTATCTTCCCACGGAGTTTAGAAAACATGTAAAGGTGGGACTATGAACTCACCTTAACAGGGAAATCTGATTGATGGCAAAAGTAAATCAAATGGAAGTAAACGGTTTCGTCACGCAACCTGAGGTAATATGTTAAGTCTTAGTTCGATTTTTTATGTTTCAAACTTTACTTCATAAAGTTTAACATAAACCTTAATTTGGTTTATTAATTTGTGAAAACATCGTATCACTGTTCGGGCTATCATAATCCAGAGGCCATGTAGTAAACGTTTGAGGAGCTAGAACACTTTAAATCGTAAATCCAATAACTCGTCAAAACGTCTACCCAAATGGAAGCCCCTCACATAAAATTCCCTAGTAACGTGATACGTTATAGTTTAAATGATAAGATTTTATTATTTTAAGTTTCTTCAAAAGCTAGTGGATGATAAATTATGTTAAATATATAACATAATTACTTTTATATGTTTCGATCGATGAATGAACGATAAATGTGTCGGGTTTTAATAAAGTCAAGTTTTATAATGTTTAAATATATATTTTTATAATTAATATAAAAATATTACATTTTATACCTTTATGAATTTAAAAATGACAATACATGCCCTTGGTATATATTAATTTACAATTTAAACCTTTTATATATAATTTTAAAACATTTAAACCTTAACTTTAGAGTTTGGCAAAACAGGTAATTGTAGTTTAACTTTAGGATATTTACATTTTTAGCCCAAAAAGTTTATAAGTTTCAAAATTTACAATATATACCCTTATGCATGAAATGTTTTGCGTTTTTAGTCCAAAATCCATATACTTTGTATTTTTGAAATCCAAATTCATTTGGAAACTTTTAGCAATCACAATCAGACTTAAAATATGTGTTGGTTTCAAGAATTAATAAGCTTGAAAGCTTATAAAATGAGCTGATATGCTCGTTAGCCCAATAAGGGAACGTTTGGGTTTTGAAATTAAAGCCGAGGGCTTAATAGATAATTGGGGTTTGATTCAAGGGCTTTACATGGTAATTATAAAAGACGTTTTTGAGCTTATTTCCACAGCTCAAAGCTTATAGCTTATTCAAAATAGCTTATGGGCTTTTAAGGCCCATTAAGGGTGCGTTTGATTTGGAATTTACATGACAAAAGCTTATATATTTTAGCGTTTGATTCCAAGCTTATAAAAATGATTGAATGGCTTATTTAAATAGCTTATGAGATTAGCTTATAGCTTATAGCTTATAGGAGAACAAAAATGACTCTTTAAAGCTTATAAAATGGCACATTTGGTTTAGGAAAACCACATGAATGACTCTTAGGGTTCAAGGCTTAAACATATAGCTCAATCCAAGCTTACATATGATCTAAAACACATTAGGAGCTTATTGAACAAGTTATAGGACTTACCAGGGCTTATTAGGGTTCGAATGACTTGGAATGGGTCGTGTAACCTTGGAGATGAATCAAGGATCCTTTGATCTTATACCTTGGCTTCTCTAGTGGCTTAAACTTCTTCTCTTTCTCTTCTTTTGCTTGAAATAGGTCAAGAGCAAGTGAGTGTGTTTGATAAAATTGTGTGTTTGTGAAAGTGTATGTGTTTCATGTATATATAGGCCAAGGGAGGAGTAGTGCCCAAGTTGTGTGGAGTGGTGGCCAAGCTTAGCAACTAGGGACTAGTATGGTGAGTAATGGAAGCTAGGACTATAGCTTGGAGAGGTGTATAGAGGTGGAAAGGGTGCGGTTAACTAAGGTGGTGGTGAGGTGGCGGCTTGGTGGTGAAAGGAAGGTGACAAGGTGGTAGCTTGATGGTGACAAGGTGGTGTGTCATGGTGGTAGTTTCCACTTGGTTTTAAATATCTAGGTTCGACTAGGTTAAGGTCTTAGTTAGGGTTTCGTTAGGTTTAGGACGAGTAGGAGGTGGAGTGGAGGGAAGATTTAAGTTAAAAATTGTGCTTAGAAGAGTTGTAATTTAGGCTTAAAGAATGGTACAAATGGTGTATAATAATTAGGAGGGAAATGGTTTAGTTTGAATCTCGTGCTTAATCGACTTGTACATTAGCTTTAAATAGTGGTACTTAGGGTTTGACAAAAATGGAGGGAAAATGCATATTTTGAATTGTGTGCTATATCGGGTTGTTTATTGAGCTTAAACGAGTTGTACTAGGGTTTTGGAGGGAAACATAGTTCGAATTATATGCATTAGAAATTGTACACATGCCTTGTAAGTTTGTACATTTGTTTTATATGGAAATCTTATACGTAATCGGGGTTTTGATATAAACGTTTAACGTATAAATCCATTTTATAATAAACGTTATGAATAGTACGTTAAATAGATAACGTATGGTAAAAATGGAGTTTAGAACATATTGCTTGACATATTATAATGTTTACTTGCTATAAACGTTGATGAAATTGGCATTGGTAGGTTGCGTGAGCTCGTTTACTTTTGTAATGTAAGTTACGTTACATTATGGATGGAATAAAGCAAAAATATTTCCATGAAAATGGTTGCATCTAATTTAATAGATGGATAATTACATAGAGGAAAATTGTGGGTTGTTATATTAACACTCAGAGAGCCCCTGGAACTTCAAGAGGGATTGCCCAAAACTGAAAAACCAAAACCGTGGAAATATGACTGGGAATGGTAAAGCTCATGGAAGGGATTATGCTTTGGGAGGAGGTGAACCCAACCCTGACTCGAATGTTGTTATGGGTACGTTCCTCCTCAATAACCGTTATGCTTCTATCTTATTTGATACTGGTGTCGATAGAAGTTTTGTGTCGACTACATTTAGCTCCTTACTTTATATCACCCCATCTACGTTAGACAATAGTTATGACATTGAATTAGCCGACCGAAGAATAACAGGAGCTAATACCATAATTCGGGGTTGTACCCTAAACTTGTTAAATCACTGATGTGTGTTTTGCAAGCTTTAAATTTATAATACTAGAAATACCGATTTTACTAAAAACACAACACTCGGGCAAGTATACCCTATCGAGTATAATATAGTATTAAGTAAGTCCATGTCGTTCCATGGGAATTAAAGTTTTCACAGTTTGTAATTAAGGTACTAAGGCTAAAATAATTGTCACAGATCAAATTAACCAAATCGTACATATATCGAATATTGTAAAGAAAGCAATTAAGAGATGATTCAAGCAAATGATTAAGGTATGTTTTAACACCCCTAAATTTACACGCAGCGGAACCAACAATTTGGGTGTTAAATAATAGTACAATAGTCATAAGATATAAAGAACGACTCAATGAGACATTTTAAAAAAAAACAAACAACCATTCCATTCCATTATTATCAGAGTTCAAAAGCGTAGTCCCAAGAGATCGTTACCGTACATAAAATAAATTTGATTTAACCAAACTAAAACAAGTTTTTAATGAGGAATGGGTTTTTAAATGGTAGACAAAAGTTTAGCGCAAATCCTCCTCATTAGTGCCTCCAAGCCTTCGTACTTCAATTTCCTGAGATTAAAACATATTGCTAAAAATTCCAACACGAGTTTAGTGAAATACTAGGTTTTGATAATTGATTAAAGAAATTGAACACAAGCATAAAAATAATCATATGCTTCATATAGACTTGTTGATCAGACAAGCTAATAAACAACAGTTGCATTGAGCTCACGACACCGATCCCATTGACGAAATCCATAATCAATTAATAATATAATGAATGCCCCCAGGCTAGGTATTTTCGTCAGATACCTACTTACATCTCCATACAATATGTCCGTACATTGTGAAGTGCTCAACTTTCCCCGGATTCAAACTCCAAATACCGAACCGGTTGTCAAGCCCCATATCGCTATTAATTGTATGAGCTTCTACCCATGCCATAGGTAGTTGACTGCTCACGATTGGGGTCTTATGAAGAAAGCAAACTCAAGCAACAACATATATCCCCAAACGGTCAAGCATACAAGAAGAAAAACTACTTGCTTTTCGTTATAAAAACTAGCATTCATCTCCCTCGCGGGTTTTTAGTAAATACAGTTTTAAAAGTTGGAAGCAGGCTATAAACTCACTTGATAATGTTGGTAGAAAATAGATCGGAGGCGATAAACGAATCTTTGTCGTCGGCACGTAATCACCCGAACCTATACAACATTAATGGGGTTTTAGGTTTTTTTTCTAAAGTCGGTAAAATTAATAATGATAGACAAAATAGACAAGTAATTTATATTGTAGGTATGATTGATCAAGTTAAAATGGGTAAAGCTAAATCACACTAAGTTTTTTCATAAGTAAAAAGTATGTCATTTTTACTAGTTTTATTAAATGCTAAGAGTTTACTTAGTTTTTAACCTAAATGGTCCAAAAAGTCCCAAAAGGCCCATTATAAAGCCCCTTTAAGTAATTTGTCTATTTAATGTTTCCATGACCAGGCCTTAGTCCAAATATTAGGCCTAAGTGGGTTGGGTCCAATGCTAAGCCCAAATAAGTTTTTTAAATATAATTAGTGTATTTGGGTCTAGTGGCCCATTTAAGTCTTATGGCTTTATTTTAAGTTATGTGTATAACTTGTATAAATTTTCCGGGATTTCGAGGTCGATATAAGATTAAGGTCAGTAGGTTCAATATATAAAACTCCAAAAGTGGGTCCCTACCACCTCGGGGTTTCTCGACGCAAAACGGCTTTACCAAACTTTAGTAATGATAAAAAGACGTAAAAGTTTATATAGGTTATGTTTATAAAAAATTAGTTAGCATCTTTTTATCATAAATATATATACTTATAATATTTACATTTCTAGTCTCAATATTTTAAGTGTTAACATTATAGATTATAAGTTATATCTATACTTAAAATTTGAGGTGGATCATATACTTAAAGTCATTCTATATACAAAAGTCCAATTTAAAATCATTTTTGGCTGAAAACTCTCTTTTACCAATTTTGACGCCATTTTCAAACCATAATGCATTTGTTTTTACTATACCAATTGGTCCAGTATCTACATAAGTTATCTAACATCTCATAGTTTAGGTTTTTTTAACTCAAGCTCAGAGTGCAATTATGACTTTTTAATACGTTTCTGTCAGCAAGGTCAGGAATTGCCTAACTTTTGGTAAATTAATATCTTCTTCAAAACTTCAAGAAAAGCTACCAAATTTTGCAAGCAACTCTAGGGTGATGTTAAGATGAATAAAATGAGAAGAAAAATTTTGTATGATGGTGGTGGTGGTGAGGGTAATTTCGGCAGCAAGGAGGCCAAAAAGGGAGAGAATAAGGTTTTTGAAATTGGGTGGTTGCATGTATGGGAAGTAGGAGTGATATGATGAGGTTTATAGAAAAGTGAAAAGGTGTTGAGTGTGAAGGTGGGCAAGACCGGCCATTGGCCTTGGTGTGTGTGAGAAAAATAATTTTTTTTTTATTTTTAGTTATAAGTATTTGATAAAAGTATAGTGTAAGTGTAGGTTAAATAAAGGTAAGGTTTAAGGTAAAACGCAAGTTTTAAGCTAGAAATTTACGTAAACGCGAAACATAACGGAAAATGATAATGGTGTAATTTACAATCATTGGGGAATATTATGAGATTATTAAACCACTTAAGGCTTGAAGACGGAATAGATTTCTAAATACGGCTCACGCAAAGCTAAAAATGGGAAATTCTTACCAAATCGGGTAAACGTAAAATTAATGACTTCGCTTAAAAATGAAAAAAAATGAAAATAGAAATAAACTTCGGAATAAATAGTGACCTAAAATACGGAATGTTACATCCTCCCCTCCTTAGGGAGCGACGTCCCGGCCCTCGGTTCCTCCGATTCGCCTTACGCTTGCTCAAGGAGAGTTGCGGGAGTACGATTTTTAAGCGAAAACATAAGATTTTGACTAAACGTGACCGATACATGAATTTTAACGAAAGATGCCAAAATTAGCTTTTAAGGTCGCCGAGGGATTTCAAAGGTAGAATAAACATGGTAAACACTTAAATGGATAAAATGCCTGAAACAACTTAAGATTTACAAGAAATGAGGAACCGCGGATCGTGTAAACCGTAAAACGCAAGAATTCATCTTAATAGAGGTGAGAACAAGGTATGGATTACATATTGGCATTAAAATACATAATGTCATATTAGAAGAACCCATCCAGGATTTTTATATTGTTTTAATCACCGACGGTCGATCGAGAGGAAGAGTAAGGGTACTTGTTTCAAATTTTGTTTTAAAAATAGGCTTAGGTAATTTCTAGGTTATGAAAATGTAGAATTCGTTCAGTTATTAAATTAAAATGTTAAGTCATTCATAAAATGATGAAAATAGTATTATAAGGATTTATTAAGGGTTTGGTGATTTGAAAACGAAATCACTAGTAAGAATAATTTTTAAACCTATGTCATTGAGAGATTAAGACGGACATATATCCTTAGTGGGTCAACATTTTTAAGGCACTTATTAGGTTTTTCTTTGACAAAAAGAGTGTTCAAATGACGGTAAAATATGTTCAATAATCACTGTGGTGCTTTTGAAAACCTTTGAGATAAATGTACGTATAAAGGCTTTGTTGAATTCTCGGATTCGCGGTTGCTATTTAGAAAATCTATTTTCCAATTCGTTAAGAGTCATTTGTTGGAACGAAGTTTAAATCGGTCATTTCATTAAGATGTGATTCAAATGTGATGTATAAAACATGTGATTTGGAAGATAAGGCATGGTGTTATTATAAATATTAGTTATGGTTTCTACAAAAGAGGGTGGTTAGAATCGACTCTTTAACTTGAGAAGGTTATTTTGGCAATTTAGACACTTGTGAAAATTTTATAAAATTTTCATAATCCGTGAAGGTATTTAGAGCATTAAAGGTAGACATGCAACGTGCTCGGGAGTTTAACAAAGTAACAAGATATCAACGAAGCTAGAACAAAGGATAGCAAACGCATAATGTGTAGGCAATGGTATGAGGGAACGAATTTAATGTCGTGAGGGTCCTTAAAGGAAACAATGGAATATAAGTGACGGCGATACAAAAATTGGAAAAGAAGAATTTATCCAGTCGTCAAGTCATAAGACGGTCACCATCAGCACATTAAGTTTGTGGCAGTCGATACACAACCGAAAAAGGAAATCCATACAACAAATCATAAATCGAAGAAAGTTTTAGATCGGCACTTGTACAAAAGAGACAAGGTTGGCGATTTAAAATAGAGAAGTTAACGCATGGTTTGCACGAACAAATTTCGAGTCAGTAGAAAGACGAACATCATGGCGGATACACGTAAACTCATTTATTCATACTTCATTAATCACATCCAGAGACATCTCGGAGATCTACCAATGTTACTCAAAGAAGGTGAGTCGAGAAGAAAGCATAGAAACGTCAAAACCTCTAAGTTTGGTATTAATGGTCGAATATTAGACGAGCGGCCTAAAGAATTTCCATCATGAAGAGAAATGAAAGGAAAATTAGAACGACGGTTGTTAAGTCAGAACGTACCCGCATATGTTCGAGAAGAGATAGGGGTACATATGCGGATGCCCTCAATTTATACCACTTGCATAACACACAAAAATTTTGTTTTCCAGAGCAACAGGTAAAAAGTTGGTCTTTGTCAAGATCTTTAGGTGACTACTATTCAGCCTTGCATGACTCTTTCTAAATTATACATAGGTGCACTGCTAGGTATAATTTAGGAATAGCAATGCAATGCTCAATTTCGTCAAACTAGTGTTATGTTTCTTATAAACCCTACTATTTTTAAGATAGAACTCAAAAAAAAAAAATTCTTTTTAAACTATTTTTTTTAGGCGATAAAAAATATTTTGTAAGACCCAAGTAAAATGACTCGTAAAAGAATAGCAAATTAAATTTATAAGATGACATCATAATGACTTATAAAATAGCAAGTGGTTTGCATGAGAGTAGTAAATAGTAGTTTATGAAGCAATCGGTGAAATGGTTACAAGATCATATGGTTTCAAAAGGGTTTAGCCGGAATCGTCATGAGGTACATGATATCGATGGTGATGGAGGATATGAAGACAAGAGATTATAACCGCGACCAAAAGCGATGGAGCGCAATTAGGGGAAAAAAAAAGATAAAATAAAATAACACATAAGTCACATATATATAAAAGAATAATGGAATCCAAATGTGTGTACCTCCTAAGTTATTTGACAACCATATGCTTTAGAGAAAGTATACTATTTTTAGAAAGTTACTATTTTAGGAAAGTTTCTATTTTTAGAAGGTTGCAATTTTTAGAAAGTCCAGATATTCGGAGACATTAATATCGTTTAATAAAAATATTACTTTTTCAATTAACACCGACACCCCAATAACCAAATGCTTAACCCTATCTCCGACGTCATATTTATATATACAAGGTTTCTATTTTTAGAAAGTTTCCATTTTTAGTAAGTTCGAACTTTCGAAGACATTAATATCGTTAAATAAAATATTATGTTCCCGATAATACCGACCCATCCATTATTCATATACTATTCTTATTTCCCGCAACATGTCTTTATATACATAAAGTTTACGAAAATAGACTTCCTATTTTTAAACATGACCGGACGCACCCAATAATTTATTAGTCATATAATAACATTCGTTAACGTTTTGCAAGCTCAAACGGTCACTAAAACGCTTAAAACCCAACTTTTTAACAAAATTCAGCAACTATTTCAATTCTTCCAAAAAGACGAACCACTAACTTTTACCGCAATGTTTTCCTATCATCTAGCGTTTTTAGACAAAATTTCGCGAGTTTTTATAAAAATCATCAAAATAAACAACTTTTATGTTCTAACAAAAGTCCGGTTCGGACCAGAAAGGGCCCGAATCTCAAGTTAAAAACTGTATCAGCTCATTTTTCGAAAATAGTTGTTGAAATATCTTTACAAAAACGCAGATCTGTACTTAGACCAAAATCCCCACACTTTTGCACTTTTAGACCAAATTTCGCGAGTTTTTATGCAAAACGATATTCCGGACAACTTTCGTGTTTTAGCCGAGACCCAAAATGATACAGAAAATGATGAAAACGCACTTACATCAGATCTGATGCAATTTCAATAAAATGAAAAATGCAGATTTTGATCTAGCTTTTAGGCCCGTTATTACTCGATTTCAGACTCGGGCGTTCTCGCGAAAAAGTAAAACGGCATTTTAAACAACTTTGTAGTTTTAACGGAAGGCCGATTCGGACCAGAAAGGGCCCGAAACGGCACTCGAAAACTGTATCAGCAACTAATTATAAAAATAGTGCAGAATTTGTTTTAAACGATTTCTAAACTTCGGATGGCCACAAAAACTTCGTTTTTGAGAGTTACGGGTCGAGTTTTATATCAAAACTATCGTCTCAACAAGTACTAACATATTTTTAAGCCTAACTTTTATAAAAATATTTTTACAACATCCTTAACAACATTCTAATTTTCTGCACTAAATATATTTTTGACACACCTTAAAATTTCAACCGAATTTCCTAAAATTCTCAATTATTACACGAATCATACTCCCTATCATCTAAGGCGTTATATCAACACTTTAAAACAACAAAACTTATATACACACATGACTTATGGATTCCAAAACAACCAAAAATAAATTATATTAACGGGCATATGAAATGGCATTTAAAAATATTTCAATAATGTCAATGACAAAGCTAGGAGTAAAACAATGCCCGCGATTTTTCATAATCACTAGAGGCACAAGGGAAAAAGGACGAAACATTAACGAGTCGCGCTTCCGAAGCAAGGAGGTTCTTGTGAAAAAAGAATAATAGAAATTTATACAAGTAAATTCGTATTCCAATCAACCGTCACATTCTAGACGATGAGTCACAAGATGACAATGATGTCCCCAGAGTATAAGCGAGTGTTACGACTCCGGGTCGAAAGTAAATGATCGGCAGAATAAACAAATTTACACAATATTCGGATGTCGTGTAAAACGGTGACATGAAAAGCCAATGAAAAGATTGTGAAAATCCATAATACGATTTCGGGAATTTATCCAAGATGTTTCCCGTGAATAGCACCATGGGAAAAAGAACAGAAAGCAATTCGGATATCTATATAAGTAGCTTAAAGAAGTTAAATAGGGAAATAACACGCACGGGTAGTAAAATGATAATTGTATAATCTCATCGGATCAAATACTTATATAATCCCAAACAATCGTACAACGAAGGTACGCACAACGATAAAAGTAAGCCGGGTAAAATAATTCGGTTCAAATCGAATGAGTATATGTAATCGGTCATTACACACATAAACAAAATAGTAATAACGCTTAGAAAAGTGATCATGAGAAGTCGGACACAATATGCGCATGGATAAAAGTATGAAAGGTCACTACATATATAAAATTTATTCAACATGCGAATGAACGCAATGAATCATAATGAATATGATAATTTTAATAATGATTTATTTAAACATGTAAATAAATACAAAAGAAAACCTTAATACAAGGTTTACCAATTGATGTATATTTCGATATAAATGATAGTATTTATTCAATAAATACTTAGCAATAATGCACCCGCAGGGCATAAGTACTAAGAATGATAATCACAAAGAATGGTAATCACAAGGATGACTTGGCCGGCATCTCGAGGAATTTGCGCGCTAAAATTTTAAAAATAAAGTTATAGTTTAGGTTTTGAAAACGACCTAGTTCTCTATAACTTATGGCTCTTGATACCAATCTTTAACACCCCCAAATTTTACACGCAGCGGAACCAATAATTTGGGTGTTAAATAATAGTACAATAGGCACAAGATATAAAGAACGACTCAATGAGACGTTTTAAAAACAAACAACCTTTCCATTCCATATTTATCAGAGTTCAAAAGCGTAGTCCCAAAAGTATCGTTACCATACAGTACACAAGTTTGATAAAAACAAACTAAAATAGTTTTCATTGAGGAATGGATTTCTAAATTGATGAACAAAAATTTAGCGCAAGTCCTCCTCCTCAGTGCCTTCAAGCCATCGAACTTTAATTACCTGAGATGAAACATGCTAAAAAGTCAACACGAGGTTGAGTGAATTCATAGGTTTTATAAGTAATAAGAAGTTGAAACACAAGCATTATAATATTCATAAGCATCATATAGACTTGTGGGCCAGACAAGCTATTAACCAACAGTTGCATTGAGCTCGTGCCACCGATCCCATTGACTAATAAAGATCATATAAGATCTGCAATAATAATAATGATAATGTTGATAATCCAACAAATGCCCCCTAGGCTAGGTATTTCGTTAGATACCTAATTAAATCTCCATACAATATGTCCGTACATTGGGACTGCACGTAAACAGATTCCCAAAAACCGAACCGGGTTGTCAAGCCCATAGCGCTATTAATTGTATGAGCGGCTACCTATCATAGGTAGTTGACGGCTCACGATTGGGGTCTTATGACGAAAGCTACCCAAGCAACAATATATTCACATACGGGTCCAAGCATAGAAGAAAAACCTACTTGTGTTCGTTTTATAAAAACTAGCATGCATCTCCCTCGCGGGGTTTAAGAAAATATATGAAAAGCGAGGCTATGAACTCACTTGATAATATCAGAAGAGAATAACGACGATAGACGAACTTGAACGTCAGCACACAATCACCCGGAACCTATACAAATGTATGGGTTTTAGGTCTTATGTTGGTAAAAATTAATAATGACTCCAAAATAGACAAGTATGTATATGTATATGTAGGTATGATGATCAAGTTTTAATTGGGTAAGTTAAATCACACTTAAGCTTTCTAAGTAATTTTTGAGGTATAACATTTTTACTAGTTTTAACCCAATTGGTCCAAAAAGCCCAATGGGCCCAATTATAAGCCCATTAAGTCATTTGGTCCATTTTAATAGCCCATGACCAGGTCTTAGTCCAAATATTAGGCCCAAGTGGGTTGGGCCCAATGCTAAGCCCAATAGGTCTTATAAATGTAACTAGTGTAATTGGGTCTAGTGGCCCATTTAAGTCTTATGGCTTATTTTAAGTTTATGTGTATAACTTGTATAAATGATTCGGGTTTTCAAGGTCGATATAAGATTAAGGTCAGTAGGTTCATTATATAAAAACTCCCAAAAGTGGGTCCTACCACCTCGGGTTTTAGTCGTAAAAACGCTTTACAATTTTTAGTACGATTATAGACGTAAAAGTTTTATATATGTTTATGTTTACAAAAATAGTTGTATCTCTTAAACCATAAATAATATATTTATAAAATTTATATTTCTAGTTTCATTTTTAGGTGTATATTATAAATTGTAAGTTATTTTTATACTTATTTTTGAGTGGACATATACTTAAAGTCATTTTTTATACAAAAGTCAAATTGTCACTTTTGGCTGAAAACTCACTTTTACCATTTTTGATGCCATTTTCAAACCATAAAGAATTGGTTGACCATCCAATTGTTCCAGGGTCTACATGATTTTATCTACCTCTCATAGTTTTAGCTTTTTACTTAATTCGAAGTGAAATCATGACCTTTTATGCCTTCTGTCCAGCAAGGTCAGATCTGTTAACTTTTGGTAAAATGATCATATCTCATGCAATTTTTGCATTCAAGTGTTGATCCAAATTGCTACTTGCTCACAAGACATTTGTCCACAACCTAGGCTACTCAAATCAATTATTTATCACACTCAAAAATGTAAAACTTTCTGTTTACTTCTGCCATAATTTTTCTAATGATTTCCACCATGTTTTAAGCTAGGTTTAACCATTTTTAACCTAATCTATTACACACAAAACCCCCAATAACTCTTGATCATCATATACATCATATTTACAATTACATTCATAAATGAAATACAAGAAAATACAAGAATAATAATAAAAATAAGTAGAGATTTATACCCACAAAAATGATGTAAATGGTGATTATCACCCAAAACAAATTGACTCCTTTACCCCAAGTCTTGAATCTTAACCCAATATCCCTAGAACATCATCATTTCTCCATGCAATAACTTTATGAAAACTTGAATTAATTCAGCCCCTAATGTGGTTATATGATGGATTTTTGATGGGTTTTAAGTATTAGGAAATGGATTACAAGAGTTATGGTTTAACTAGTAATATTTGTGATTGAAGAAAAATGATTTTCTTGTTGTTCTTGGAGCTCTAGCTCACGGCAAGGAGAGGGAAACAAGAAGTGTGTGTGAAATTTTTCCTTAGCTATGAGAAAATGGAAGTGATATTTGCTTTTAAGTGACATATACATGCAAGTGGACTAGGACAAATGTCCTAGTCTTGCACCTCCATTTGCCACGCCTCCATATGAGGTGGTGGAGTATGATTTTGTGTTTTAATTTTATACATCTTAGTGTTTAGTGTATAAATTTTAAGATAGGTAGGTAGTTTTGAGGCTAACGGGTATCGACGTAAAATAAAACGAGAGTTAAGGCGAAACCACGAAGTGAAAACGAATATGATAAAAATAATTCTACATTAAACGGAATATTTTTCTGAGAAGTTTAATTTACGTACGGTTCAAGACGAATAATTGCTTTAAGCCTAGCTCGTAATTAATTAAAATGACGATTTCAATAAAATGTCTTGATGTAAATAAAAGTAACTTGTTTAAAATTTATAAATTGATTATGAGATTAGAAATAGTAGTGACCTTAAATACATTCGCCTTACGCTTGCTCAAGAAGAGTTACGGTAGTACGATTTTTAAGCGAAAACATAAGATTTTGACTAAACGTGACCGATACATGAATTTTAACGAAAGATGCCAAAATTAGCTTTTAAGGTCGCCGAGGGATTTCAAAGATAGAATAAACACGGTAAGCACTTAAACGGATGAAATGCCTAAAACAACTTAAGATTAACAAGAAACGAGAATCGCGAATCGCGTAAACCATAACAACGCAAAATTCAACTTTACTAGAAAGATGAGAACCAGGTAAGAATTACATGCTGACATTAAAATAACTGAATGTCACATTAGAAGAACACATCTAGATTTTTATATTGTTTTAAACACCAACGGTCGATTCGAGAGAGAGAGTAAAGGTACTTTGTTTTAAATTTTGTTTTTATAAACTAGGCTTAGACACTCTAGATTAGAAAATGTGAAGGTGGGGATTTATCTTTCTTGGGGGGGGGGGGGGGGGGGGGGGTGGGGGGGGGGGGGGGTTACGAAATTATGTAGGTAGGGGTTGTAAAGTGGCAGTGGTGGTTCATAAAAATGATAAAATATAGATAAAGGATTAATTAAAGGTTGGTGATTTGAAAACGAATCACTAGTAAGGAGAATTTTTAAAAAACTATTTACAAATAGCAACAAAGAGGTCAACGAAGCTGGAAAAAGGATAGCAAACCATAGATAATGCGTAGGCAATGGTATGAGGGAACGAATTTAATGTCGTGAGGGTTCTTAAAGGAAACAATGGAATATAAGTGACGGCGGTCCAAAAATTGGAAAAGAAGAATTTATCCAGTCGTCAATTCATAAGACGGTCACCGTCAGCACATTAAGTTTGCGACGGTCGATACACAACCGAAAAAGGAAATCCATACAACAAATCTCAAATCGAAGAAAGTTTTAGATCGGCACTTGTACAAAAGAGACAAGGTTAGTGATTAAAATAGAGAAGTTAACGCATGGTTCGCACGAACAAATTTTGAGTCAGTAGAAAGACGAACATCCTGGCGGATACACGTAAACTCATTTATTCATACTTCATTAATCACATCCGGAGACATCTCGGAGATCTACCAATGTTACTCAAAGAAGGTGGGTCGAGAAGAAAGCATAGAAACGTCAGAACCTCTAAGTTTGGTATTAATGGTCGAATATTAGACGAGCGGCCTAAAGAATTTCCATCATGAAGAGAAATGAAAGGAAAATTAGAACGACGGTTGTTAAGTCAGAACGTACCCGCATATGTTCGAGAAGAGATAGGGGTACATATGCGGATGCCCTCAATTTATACCACTTGCATAACACATAAAAATTTTGTTTTCCAGAGCAATAGGTAAAAAGTTGGTCTTTATCAAGATCTTACGGTGACTACTATTCAGCCTTGCATGGCTCCTCCTAAATTATACATAGGTGATCAGGCTATGTATAATTAAGGACTAGCAATGCAATGCTCAGTTTCGTCAAATTAGGTTTTTTTTTTTTTTTTTTTGTATAAACCATACCGTTTAGAAATAATGTATGAAACGCTTTATAATATGGAAGTAAAGTAATTTTCTAGATAAATAAGAAATTTTTAAGAGGTCAGAACAAATATTTTATGAGACCCAAGTAAAACAATTTGTAAAAAGAAAGCAATTTAAATTTTATAAGGTGACATTACATTAGCTTATAAAATAGTGAGTGGCATGCATGAGAGTAGCAAAGAGTGGCTTACAAATTAATTGGTGAAATGGTTACAATAAGATATGGCTTCAAAAGTTCAACCGGAATCGTTATGAGACACGTGATATCGATGGCGATGGAGGATATGAAGACAAGAGATTATAACCGCGACCAAAAGCGATGGAGCGCAATTAGGAAAAAGGAGAGATAAAATAAAATAACACATAAGTCACATATATATAAAAGAATAATGGAATCCAAATGTGTGTACCTCCTAAGTTATTTGGCAACCATATGCTTTAGAGAAAGTATACTATTTTTAGAAAGTTACTATTTTTAGTAAGTTCAAACTTTCGAAGACATTAATATCGTTAAATAATATATTATGTTCCCGATAATACCGACCCATCCATTATTCATATACTATTCTTATTTCCCATAATATATGTTTATATATATATAGTTTACGAAAATAGATTTTTTTTTTTTTTTACATGACCGGACGCACCCAATAGTTTATTAGTCATTTAATAATATTTTTCAAGCTTAAACGGACACCAAAACGCTCAAAATCCTATTCTTTCAACAAAATCAGCAACTAATTATAAAAATAGTGCAGAATTCGTTTTAAACGATTTCTAAACTTTGAATGGCCACAAAAACTTTGTTTTTGAGAGTTACAGGTCGTATTTTATATCAAAACGATCATCTTTACAAGTACTACATATTTTTAAGCCTAACTTTTATAAAAATGTTTTTACAACATCCTTAACAACATTCTAATTTTCTGCACTAAATATATTTTTGACACACCTCAAAATTTTAACCGAATTTCTTAAAATTCTCAATTATTACACGAATCATACTCCTTATCATCTAAGGTGTTATATCAACACTTTAAAACAAACAAAACTTATATACACACATGACTTATGGATTCCAAAACAAAGAAAAATAAATAAATAAATTATACTAATGGACATATAAAAATAGCATTGAAAAATGTTTCAAGAATGCCAATGACAAAGCTAGGAGCAAAACGATTCTCTACGTCCTTTGACTTAGAATTCGATATGCAAGATAGGAAAATTTTATTAGCGGTGTGATTCTTCGAAATCACAAGATGCACAAGGGGAAAAGAACAAAACACTAATGAGTCACGCTTCCGAAGAAGAGAGGTTCTTATGAAAAAGAATAATAGAAATTTATACAAGTAAATTCGTATTTCATTCAACCGTCACATTCTAGACAATGAGTCACAAGATGACAATGGCGTCCTCGGAGTATAAACGAGTGTTACGACTCCGGGTCGGAAGTAAATGATCGGCAGAATAAACAAATTTACACAATATTCGGATGTCGTGTAAAACGGTGACATGAAAAGCCAATGAAAAGATTGTGAAAATCCATAATACGATTTCGGGAATTTATCCAAGATGTTTCCCGTGAATAGCACCATGGGAAAAAGAACGGAAAGCAATTCGAATATCTATATAAGTAGCTTAAAGAAGTTAAATAGGGAAATAACACGCACGGGTAGTAAAATGATAATTGTATAATCTCATCGGATCAAATACTTATATAATCCCAAACAATCGTACAACGAAGGTACGCACAACGATAAAAGTAAGTCGGGTAAAATAATTCGGTTCAAATCGAATGAGTATATGTAATCTGTCATTACACACATAAACGAAATAGTAATAATGCTTAGAAAAGTAATCATGAGAAGTCGGACACAATATGCGCATAGATAAAAGTATGTAAGGTCACTACATATATAAAATTTATGCGACATGCGAATGAACGCAATGCATCAAAATGAATATGATAATTTTAATAATGATTTATTTAAACATGTAAATAAATACAAGAGAAACCCTAATATATGGTTTACCAATCGATGTATATTTTGATATAAATCATAGTATTTATTTAATAAATACTTAGCAATAATGCACCCGCAGGGCATAAGTACTAAGAATGATAATCACAAAGAATGGTAATCACAAGGATGACTTGGCCGGCATCTTGAGGAATTTGCGCGCTAAAATTTTAAAAATAAAGTTATAGTTTAGGTTTTGAAAACGACCTAGTTCTCTATAACTCATGGCTCTGGTACCAATCTTTAACACCCCCAAATTTACACGCAGCGGAACCAACAATTTGGGTGTTAAATAATAGTACAATAGTCATAAGACATAAAGAACGACTCAATGAGACGTTTTAAAACAAACAAACAACCATTCCATTCCATATTTATCAGAGTTCAAAAGCGTAGTCCCAAGAGATCATCACCATACATACAATAAGTTTGATTTATCCAAACTAAAACAAGTTTTTAATGAGGAATGGGTTTTTAAATGATGGACAAAAGTTTAGCGCAATTCCTCCACACCAGTGCCTCCAAGCCTTCATACTTCAATTACCTGAGATGAAACATGCTAAAAAGTCAACACGAGGTTGAGTGAATTCATAGGTTTGATAATTGATAAAAGAATTGAACACAAGCATAAAAATAATCATATGCTTCATATAGACTTGTTGATCAGACAAGCTAATAAACAACAGTTGCATTGAGCTCGCGACACCGATCCCATTGACGAAATCCATAATCAATTAATAATATAATGAATGCCCCCAGGCTAGGTATTTTCGTCAGATACCTACTTACATCTCCATACAATATGTCCGTACATTGGGAGTGCTCACTTTCCCGGATACAAACTTCCCAAAAACCGAACCGGGTTGTCAAGCCCATAGCGCTATTAATTGTATGAGCGGCTACCCATCATAGGTAGTTGACGGCTCACGATTGGGGTCTTATGACGAAAGCTACTCAAGCAACAACATATATCCACAAACGGGTCCAAGCATATAAGAAGAAAACTACTTGCGTTCGTTTTATAAAAACTAGCATGCATCTCCCTCGCGGGGTTTTATAAATACAGTTTAAAAGTTGAAAAGCGAGGCTATAAACTCACTTGATAATGCCGGAAGAAAGATAGATCGGCGATAAACGAACTTGGTCGTTGGCACGTAATCACCCGGAACCTATACAACATGTATGGGTTTTAGGTTTCTATGTCGGTAAAAATTAATAATGACGACAAAATAGACAAGTATAAATATGTAGGTATGATGATCAAGTTATAATTGGGTAAGTTAATTCACACTTAAGTTTTCTAAGTAAAAAGTATGTCATTTTTACTAGTTTTATTAATTACTAGATTTTACTAGTTTTAACCTAATTGGTCCAAAAAGCCCAATAGGCCTAATTATAAGCCCATTAAGTAATTTGGTCAATTTTAATAGTCCATGACCAGGCCTTAGTTCAAATATTAGGCCCAAGTGGGTTGGACCCAATGCTAAGCCCAATAGGTCTTTTAAATATAATTAGTGTATTTGGGTCTAGTGGCCCATTTAAGTCTTATGGCTTATTTTAAGTTTATGTGTATAACTTGTATAAATTTTTCGGGTTTTCGAGGTTTATATAAGTTTAAGGTCAGTAGGTTCATTATGTAAAAACTCCCAAAAGTGGGTCCTACCACCTCGGGTTTTTGTCGCAAAACGCTTTACAAACTTTTAGTATGAATATAGACGTAAAAGTTTTATATAGGTTTATGTTTATAAAAATAGTCATATCTCTTTAACCATAAATAATGTACTTATAATATTTACATTTCTAGTTTCATATTTAAGTGTATATTATAGATTATAAGTTATTTCTATACTAAATTTTGAGTGGACTTATACTTAAAGTCATTTCTTTGTACAAAAGTCAATTTAGCATTTTTGGCTGAAAACTCACTTTTACCATTTTTGACGCCATTTTCAAACCATAATGAATTGGTTGATCATCCAATTGGTCCAGTATCTACATGATTTTATCTACCTCTCATAGTTTTAGCTTTTTACTTAATTCGGAGTGCAATCATGACCTTTTATGCATTCTGTCCAGCAAGGTCAGAATTGACTACTTTTGGTAAAAAGGTCATATCTCATGCAATTTTTACATTCAAGTGTTGATCCAAATTGCTACTAGCTCATAAAACAATTGTCCACAACTTAGATAAGTCAAATCAATTATTTATCACACTCAAAAATGTAAAACTTTCTGTTTACTTCTGCCGTAATTTTTCTAATGATTTCCACCATGTTTTAAGCTAGGTTTAACCATTTTTAACCTAATCTAGTACACACAAAACCCCAATAAACTCTTGATCATCATATACATCATATTTACAATTACATTTATAAATGAAATACAAGAAAATACAAGAATAATAAAAATAGGTAGAGATTTATACCCAACAAGGTGAAGAAAATGATGAACAATTGATCAAAACTATGAAACCCTAGCTTCAAGACAACCCCAAATTATTTTTGATCACCATCTTTATTATCCAAAGACTTAATAAAATGATTGATTCACTTCAGCCCCAAATATATATAAACCTCCTTGAAAATACCCTTTAATCACTTCAAAAAGTATAGGAAACCTTACTAGGTTGTCATATTCACTAGTAGGTTATTATTTGATTAGTAAAAACTTGATGGAAATGGTGTTTTGTTGTTGATGAATTCGGCACAAAGGGAGAGAAAAACAAGAGTTGTGTGTGTAGTTTTGGTAAACTATGGGAAGTAAAAGTGAAGCCTTGGTTTTAAGATACTTGTACATGCAAATGGAAATGATTAAGCAAGACAAGTGTCTTGCCTTGCCTTCTCCATTTGCCACGCCTCATATGAGGTGGTGGTGTGTGATTTTAAGTTTATATTTTATAAACTTTAGTGTTTAGGGTATAAATTTTAAGATAGGTAGGTAGTTTTGAGGCTGACGGGTATCGACGTAAAATAAAACGAGAGTTAAGGCGAAACCACGAAGTGAAAACGAATATGATAAAAATAATTCTACATTAAACGGAATACTTTTCTAAAAAGTTTAATTTACGTACGGTTCAAGACGAATAATTGCTTTAAGCATAGCTCGTAATTAATTAAAACGACGATTTCAATAAAATGTGTAGATGTAAATAAAAGTAACTTGTTTAAAATTTATAAATTGATTATGAGATATTAAATAGTAGTGATCTTAAATACGGGGGTTTACATTTAGGGAAGTCATGCTAAAGATATGGTTGTTTTATGTTGTAAACCAATATCTTTGTAATTATAATCAGGAACAAGTTAAAGCTTCGGGCTATTTGTATCAAATATTTGTTAAATCCAATGTATTAGTTTTAAAACGACTTTTTGGTCGTTCTATATATATCTTGTGTTATTGATCTATGAAGTAACACGCCCCGGACCCTTATTCCGCTGCGACCCAATTTGGGGGTGTTACATCGTTGTACATTAGATGTTCAACGGATGAGTTGATATGTTGTCGTTATACATTAAATGTTCAACAGATGATTCGATATGTTATCGTTGTACATTAGATGTTCAACGGGTGAGTTGATGTGTTGTCGTTGTACATTAAATGTCCAATAGATGAGTCGATATCTTATCGTTGTATATTAGATATCCAACTCATGAGTCGATATGTTATCGTTGTACATTAGATGTCTAATGGATGAGTTGATATGTTATCGTTATACATTAGATGTCTAACGGATAAGTCGATATGTTATCGTTGTACATTAGATGTCTGACGGATGAGTCGATATGTTATCGTTGAACATTAGATGTTCAACAGATGACTCGATATGTTATCGTTGTACATTAGATGTTCAACAGATGAGTCCATATGTTATTGTGTACAGTACATGTTCTACGGATGAGTCGATATGTTATTGTTGTACATTAGATGTTCAACGGGTGAGTCGATGTGTTTTTGTTGTACATTAGATGTCCAACGGATGAGTCGATATGTTATCGTTGTACATTAGATGTCCAACGGATAAGTCGATATGCTATCGTTGTACATTAGATGTCGTTGTACATTAGATGTCTAACAGATGAGTCGATATGTTATCATTGTACAATAGATTTCCAATGGAACAGTCGATATGTTATCGTTGTACATTAGATGTTTAACGGATGACCCGGTATGTTATCGTTGTACATTAGATGTTCAACGAATGAGTCGCTATGTTGTCGTTGTACATTAGATGTTCAACGGATGATTCAATATGTTATCGTCGTACATTAGATGTTCAACGGGTGAGTCGATGTGTTGTCGTTGTACATTAGATGTCCAACGGATGAGTCGATATCTTATCGTTGTAAATTAGATGTTTAACGGAAGAGTCGATATGTTATTGTTGTACTTTAAATGTTCAACGGGTGAGTCGATATGATGTCGTTGTAGATTAGATGTTCAACGGATGAGTCGATATGTTATCGTTGTACATTAGATGTAAAACGGATGAGTCGATATGTTATCATTGTACATTAGATGTCTAACAGATGAGTCGATATGTTATCGTTATACATTATATGTCCAATGGATGAGTCAATATGATATCGTTGTACATTATATGTCCAACGGATGAGTTGATATGTTATCGTTCTACATTAGATGTCCAACGGATGAGTCGATATCTTATCGTTGTACATTAGATGTTCAACGGATGACTTGATAAGTTATCGTTGTACATTAGATGTTCAACGGGTGAGTCAATGTGTTGTCGTTGTACATTAGATGCCCAACGGATGAGTCGATATGTTATCGTTGTACATTAGATGTCTAACGGATGAGTCGATATGTTATCATTGTACATTAGATGTCCAATGGATGAGTCGATATGTTATCGTTGTACATTAGATGTCCAATGGATGAGTCGATATGTTATCGTTGTACATTAGATGTTTAACGGGTGAGTCGATGTGTTGTCGTTATACATTAGACGTCCAACGGATGAGTCGATATGTTATCGTTGTACATTAGATGTCCAACGGATAAGTCGATATGCTATCGTTGTACATTAGATGTCATTGTACATTAGATGTCTAATAGATGAGTCGATATGTTATCATTGTACAATAGATGTCCAATGGAACAGTCGATATGTTATCGTTGTACATTAGATGTTCAACGGATGAGTCGATATCTTATCGTTGTACATTAGATGTTCAACGGATGAGTCGATATGTTATCGTTGTACATTAGATGTTCAACGGATGAGTCGATATGTTGTCGTTGTAGATTAGATGTTCAACGGATGAGTCGATATGTTATCGTTGTACATTAGATGTCCAACGGATGAGTCGATATGTTATCGTTGTACATTAGATGTCCAACGGATGAGTCGATATGTTATCGTTATACATTTTATGTCCAACGGATGAGTCGATATGATATCGTTGTACATTATATGTCCAACAGATGAGTTGATATGTTATCGTTCTACATTAGATGTCCAACGGATGAGTCGATATCTTATCGTTGTACATTAGATGTTCAACGGATGACTCGATAAGTTATCGTTGTACATTAGATGTTCAATGGATGAGTCGATGTGTTGTCGTTGTACATTAGATGCCCAACGGATGAGTCGATATGTTATCGTTGTACATTAGATGTCTAACGGATGAGTCGATATGTTATCGTTGTACATTAGATGTCCAATGGATGAGTCGATATGTTATCGTTGCACATTAGTTGTCCAATGGATGAGTCGATATGTTATCGTTGTACATTATATGTCCAACGGATGAGTCGATAAGTTATCGTTGTACATTTGATATACAACGGATGAGTCGATATGTTATCTTTCTACATTAGATGTCCAACGGATGAGTCGATATGTTATCATTGTACATTAGATGTTCATCGGATGACTTGATATGTTATCGTTGTACATTAGATGTTCAACGGATGAGTCGATATGTTGTCGTTGTACATTAGATGTTAAATGGATGAGTCGATATGTTATTGTTGTACATTAGATGTTCAACATATGAATTGATATGTTATCATTGTACATTAGACGTCCAACGGATGAGTCGATATTTTGTCATTGTACATTAGATGTTCAACGGATGACTTGATATGTTGTCGTTTTACATTAGATGTCCAACGGATGAGTCGATATGTTATCGTTGTAGATTAGATTTTCAACGGTTAAGTCGATAGGTTATCATTGTACATTAGATGTTTAACGGATGACTCGATATGTTATCGTTGTACATTAGATGTCCAACAGATGAGTCGATATTTTGTCGTTGTACATTAGATGTTCAACTGATAAGTCGATATGTTATCGTTGTACATTAGATGTCAAACATATGAGTCGATATTTTGTCGTTGTACATTAGATGTCCAACAGACGAGTCAATATTGTACATTAGATGTCCAACAGATGAGTTAATATGTTATCGTTATACATTTGATGTCCAACGGATGAGTCGATATGTTATCGTTGTACATTAGATGTTGAACGGATGAGTCAGTATGTTATCGTTATACATTAGATGTTCAACGGATGAGTCGATATGTTGTCGTTATACATTAGATGTTCAACGGATGAGTCAATATGTTATCGTTGTACATTAGATGTTCAACGGGTGAGTCGATGTGTTGTCATTATACATTAGATGTCCATTGGATGAGTCGATATGTCATCGTTGTACATTAGATGTCCAACGGATGAGTCATTATGTTATCGTTGTACATTAGATGTCCAACAAATGAGTCAATATGTTATTGTTGTACATTAGATGTCCAACGGATGAGTCGATATGTTCTCGTTCTACATTAGATGTCCAACGGATGACTCGATATGTTATCGTTTTACATTATAAGTTCAACGGATGAGTTGATATGTTTTCGTTAAACATTAGATGTTCAATGGATGATTCGATATGTTATCGTTGTACATTAGATGTCCAACGGGTGAGTTGATGTGTTGTCGTTGTACATTAGTTGTCCAACGGATGAGTCGATATCTTATAGTTGTATATTAGATGTCCAACTCATGAGTCGATATGTTATCGTTGTACATTAGATGTCTAACGGATGAGTTGATATGTTATCGTTGTACATTAGATGTCTAACGGATAAGTCGATATGTTATCGTTATACATTAGATGTTCGACGGATGAGTCGATATGTTATCGTTGTACATTAGATGTTCAACGGATGAGTCGATATGCTATCGTTGTACATTAGATGTTTAACAGATGAGTCGATATGTTGTCGTTGTACATTAGATGTTCAACGGATGAGTCGATATGCTATCGTTGTACATTAGATGTTTAACGGATGAGTCGATATGTTATCGTTGTACATTAGATGTTCAACGGATGAGTCGATATGTTATCGTTGTACATTAGATGTTTAACGGATGAGTCGATATGTTGTCGTTGTACATTAGATGTTCAACGAATGAGTCGATATGTTGTCGTTGTACATTAGATGTTTAACGGATGAGTCGATATGTTGTCGTTGTACATTAGATGTTCAACGGATGAGTCGATATGTTGTCGTTGTACATTAGATGTTCAACGGATGAGTCGATATGTTGTCGTTGTACATTAGATGTCCAACGGATGAGTCGATATGTTATCGTTGTAAATAAGATGTTTAACGGAAGAGTCGATATGTTATCGTTGTACATTAGATGTTCAACGGATGAGTCGATATGATGTCGTTGTAGATTAGATGTTCAACGGATGAGTCGATATGTTATCGTTGTACATTAGATGTCCAACGGATGAGTCGATATATTATCCTTGTACAATAGATGTCTAACGGATGAGTCGATATGTTATCGTTATACATTATATGTCTAATGGATGAGTCGATATGATATCGTTGTACATTATATGTCCAACGGATGATTTGATATGTTATCGTTCTACATTAGATGTCTAACGGATGAGTCGATCTCTTATCGTTGTACATTAGATGTTCAACGGATGACTCGATAATTTATCGTTGTACATTAGATGTTTAACAGGTGAGTCGATGTGTTGTCGTTGTACATTAGATGCCCAACGGATGAGTCGATATTTTATCGTTGTACATTAGATGTCTAACTGATGAGTCGATATGTTATCGTTGTACATTAGATGTCCAATGGATGAGTCGATATGTTATTGTTGTACATTAGATGTCCAATGGATGAGTCGATATGTTATTGTTGTACATTAGATGTGTAACATTCCATATTCAAGGTCCTTACTTACCCCGAGCTTTAATTCTATTTTCATTTTAAGCGAGTTATTAAAATTTACGTTTACCCGATTTAGTAAGAATTTTCCGTTTTTAGCTTTGCGTGAGCCGTAATTAGAAATCTATTCCGTCTTCGCATCGTAAGTGATTTATTAATCTCATATTATTCCCCAATGATTATAATTTTCCCCAATTACACTTTCCGTTGTAATTCGCGTTTACGAATTTTCTTGCTGAGACTCGCGTTTCTACCTTAAACCTTACCTTTTTTTTAACCTTACACTACACTTTAATTTAAACTTTTATAACATGAAAATCAAAAAAAAAATGTATACTTCCCATCTCCCAAGGCCCATGGCCGGTTCTACAACTCTACACACAACACCATATTCCTTTTTTCCATAAACCTCATAATTCCACTTCATTTCTCCATAACATGCAAAATAACCATCCAACTTCAAAAACTTTTCTCTCCTTCTTCTCTTCACCATTGCTGCCGAATTCATAGACCATCACCAACACCATCTCACAAATTTAATCAACTCATTTTAGGCTTTATAACACCATCCTTTTGC
>BQNB010017450.1:35000-56813 GCA_026074375.1 Tanacetum coccineum | reverse complement strand
CCTAGATATAATGAGGTTGATTGGTATCATGTGGTTTGGTTTTCTCATTAGATTCTTCCCCGTCATGCTATTCATCTTTGGTTGGTGATTAAACGGAAGCTCAAGACCCAGGATAATTTGAGGCAATGGGATGTTAGTAGTAATACTAACTTAAACCTGCTTCAGTGTCCACTGTGTGGAACACAACCTGATTTCCATAACCATTTGTTCTTTGAGTGTGGATTTTCTTTGCAAGTTTGGGAGCGTTTGAAGGGATTTTCTGGCTTGACTAATATTCCATCTGATCTTAATTCTATTGTGGATTTTCTTATTCTGCTGGCCAAGATGAGGTCGATTAAAAGTGTGATTTTCAAACTTATTTTTGCTGCTGCGAGTTACTTTATATGGCAGGAGAGGAATAATAGGCTTTTCAAGAAGACGACCTTCGGACCAACTTATTGAAGTCATCAAGTCCACGGTTCGTCTCAAGCTTCTTTCTTGCAAGTTTAAGAAGACGAAGAATCTTCAGATGTTGATTCATCTTTGGAAGTTCCCTAGCTCGCTTATTGGTTCATCCTATTAATCTCCTTATGGTGGTCCAAGCTTTTGATGGTTATTGGGTTCGTTGGTTGAAGAATGTTCGTGAAGTGGAGTGCTTGCCGAGAGCTGTACTCTTTTTTTCCTTCTCTAAGGTTTTTCCCACTCGGTTTTTCTTGGGAAGGTTTTTTAATGAGGCAGTATCGGTTGGCGTTTTATACTCCGATGGTGCTATTGTGTAGGAATGTCTTTAGAGGTTTATGTTCGCTCAAGTGGTTTTTCCCTATTGGTGTTATTGTTAGTGTATTTTAATTGTTTATGTTGTCTTGTGGCCTGTCACAAGCAGCAGTAGTGGTTGTTCAAGCGTTTGCTTGAGGTCAATGTGGTATTTCAACCACATTCTAGTGTACTTAACTTTTTTGTGATTAATATATTTTACCGGGGTAAACCTCTTTACCCAAAAAAAAACTTTTTTTAATTTCGGTCCGTATTTTTTAACCATTTTACCCATTTGCCGTTAATAGAATGGTTGAAAAAAAATAAAAAGTAAAATGGTAACAAATACACATAAAGTAAAAAACTTTAAAAGTATATATAATTAGCAAAATAAAAAAGTTAACTACACAACATTGAAAAAAAGTATTAAATCATTTACATTTAGTAAAAGTTCACTCCAAAAAATACTCTATAATAGTTTTGTATTTTCATGATGTACAAGTTAGATCACAATCATGCAAATTTCTACAAAGTTCATAATAAATAGCTGGGTAAAAGCCATAAATTACCAACGTACTTTTCAAAATTTCTCGACTTGAACCCTTTACTTTTTTATTAACACTGAAACCCACGTACTTTTAAATTTTTAACCGACTTGAACCAAACGTTTGTACCGTTAGTTATTATGTGGCAACGTAAGTCCATTTAGCTAACGACCGCTTTGCATCGTTAGTCCTTTAACAATAATAGCTCTATATATGATTTTCTTATATGATTTTTTACGTTTTCGTTCGTTTTTTTTAACATTTTCGTCCATTTTTTTTATTTCGTCTTGTTTTTAAATTTTCGTCTGTTTTTTTGCGTTTTCGCCCGTTTTTACGTTTTCGCCCGTTTTTTACGTTTCCGTCCTCTTTTTTACGTTTTCGTCCGTTTTTTTACGATTTCGTCTGGTTTTTTACGTTTTCGTCTATTTTTTTTTGTTCTTTACCGCTTAGCATGTTTTTTTAAAACGTTTTCATTCGTTCGTTTTTTTACGTTTTCGTCTGGTTTTTCAAAATTTCGTCTGTTTTTACGTTTTCGTCCGTTTTTTTACGTTTTCTTTTGATCTTTTACGTTTTCGTCTGTTTTTTTACGTTTTCGTACGATTTCGTCTGTATTTTATGTTTTTTACGTTTTCTTCTGTTATTTTACGCTTTTTTACGTTTTCGTACGATTTAAAAAAATGAACGAAGATTTTAAAAAAATGTGCGAAAGCGTAAAAGAACAAAACGTGCGAAACCGTTTTTTTACGTTTGTTCTTTTACGCTTTCGCATGTTTTTTTTTAAATTGTACGAAAACGTTTTTTTATGTTTGTTCAAGAACAAATCTTTTACGTTTTTTTTACGTTTTCGTACGATTTAAAAAAACGAACGAAGATTTAAAAAAACGTGTATAACAACCCAAGAATTTTCATCAACCTATTTTACTATTATCACAATTGTACGGGGAAATTTTTCGCTTTATTACATTACTTGCATTGTCAATATCTCAGTATGTCATGTAACTTACATAACTAAAGTAGACGAGCTCACGCAACCTATCTATGGCAATCCTGTCTTCATATATGTCAAGCAAACATCATAATATGTCAAGTCAATATCATCATATCCTTATTACAAAGTACATTATTCCTATAATGTACCATTCGCAACGTTATATCAAAACGGGCTTTAAACCATTATCGTATACCTCTAAACCCTAATTCCATGAAGGGTTAATATCTAAAGTGAATGTACAAGCTACTAAAGCATATATACAAGTAACATAACATCTCATTTGAAATATAAACTCCCTCCAAGTCAAGTACAAGTTTTCAAAGCACAATGTACAAGTCATTAATGCACGATATCTAAAATAGCCGTTTTACCTCCGTTTTCATTCTAATTTCTTCACCATCACTTGTGTACAAGCTACTACACTCAATATACAATGTGTAAACCCTAATTATTCTATTCATAAACTTTCATACACATTTTTACTCTTAAAACCCTAATTTAAAACTCAGAAACCCTAACCCGAGCTAAATACTACACTATGACCCGTTTCTTTGTTTTTATCCATTGTAAACCTAAACCAATACTCAAATAAGTTGTAATAACTTAATTTACAACATTATCAATCATATACAATCATCATTTCATCATTTTACTTCAACTATAATGGCAAATTGAATCCGAGAAACCCTAACGTACCTAAATGGATCATTCGACTCGTTACATTGTATTAAACCATTTCCATATCTTGAACCAACCAATCAAATACCATTGTAAACTCATAACATGAGTTTACAAATTATTATATATCATTAACTTGGCAATGTGCAAGAAATCAAAGCCTAGAAAACCCTAACGAATCCAATATAAACCCTAATCCAACCCGCGGCTTATTTATTTCATTTTGACCCATTTTAACTTAAACCAACGAAAATCCTCATTGTTAATCCCTATACAATGCGCCTAAACAATATCTATCACCTTGATCGATTAATACAACAATAAAAGCCAAGAAAGCCAAATGAAACCTAAACGAGCCCTATGTGAACCCGCGACCTTATTTATTTAATTTCGACCCATTTTAAACCAAACCACTAGCTAACTTTTCTTAATACTTCTTATTACACACCATGAGAACATGTTTTAAACATTTCTTGATCAATGTGTTCGAAATATTGGTCAAAAGAAAAATCGAATTCAAACCCTAAAATACCAAAACAGACCTCGCGGCTTGTTTTTGCTGCATTTTTGACCTAATTTTGAACTCCTTCTTTGCACACAACACCTCCCTTGACTCACTCACATGTCACCCAGCTGCTTACCCCACCCTGCTACAACATATCTTTGGTCCAAATTGAAGCCACGACCTCCTTTTTTTGCCTATGCACCGCGCATGCACATTTGTTTCCACATGATTCTTGGCAAGCTTTCTGCCTATTCCCACACATCGCCATAGCTACTCCTAATCACCCTCTATATGTTCCATGTGTCCTAGATCAGATTGCAAAGAAACCTTGGCCTCTAAGGGCCCTTTACCTATAAATAGAACCCATAACCCTTCATTTATTCTCATCCCCCACTTCTGCTTTCTATAACCCAATTGAGAAAACATTCTTTGCTCCATATGATCCTAAGATCATCTAATAACATCATTCAAGCAAATCTTTGAAGATTTGAAGCCCCGGGAACAAGATACAAGGCGTACGAGTGGAAATACTACCCGAAATGACCCATTTCCACCATTTTTGATCCTTGAAGCTCAAACCCAGGTTTTGAATGTTCTAATTCTGCTACTACACTCTTATAATGTTCATATGATCCTAAATATACTCTTGTTAAAGTTTCATAACTTAATTCATGCTCATTTTCCATTTTGATCCAAAACCGTACACCCGAAACCCTAATTTCGCGTTTTTCTTAAAACTAAATGTCATAATGGTTAAATGTTATTATAATCTATCCTAGCATGCTTAACTAATGTTAAAATAACCACTTTATTGATTATTGAAGGAATTTGAACTTAAAACCTGCACGTTTACGTTTTAAAACCCTAATTTGACTCGGTTTACTTCCTAGCCTAACGAATTGTTATTTTAAACTTACGTTACGTTAAAACTTCATATTTGAGTTTATTATAACTTATAAATATCTTTTGAAATGTTAAAATATCTAGCATGGCAATTTGAACATGTTTGTAATTATAATCCCATGCAAGGGGTATATATCGTAAATTTCTGAAACTTATAACTAAAGGGCTGAATATTCATTTTATCAAAGTTATAAACTATAGGGGTTTCTATATGTCACTTTTCAAAGTACAAGTTTTCTTGGAATATCTTTTAACTTGAAGACCTAACCGTAAAAGAGCAAACTCCGAGGGTATATTTTGCCACTTTTCAAACCTCACGGGTCTAAAATGAACATTTTGAAAAAGTTAAAAACACCATTTAAAAACTTAACAAGACATAACTTTAATTAACACTTCCAAGTGCTTAACATTTCCAGATATTAATCAAAACGCATTAAAACCGATTATATCATATCACAATACTAGGGAGCTTCATATTAAGGGTGTTCATCTTGGTATTACTTCAGACTGAGTTGTTGGGTTAACGATTTAAAGTGCCCTAGCCCTCAAACGTTACTAGAATGACTTCGAATTATGATGGCCCGAACGTGATTCAAATAATTCCAAACTCTTCAAATCAATCTCATAACTCTTAAAACTAAATGTCTAGAGTACATCATTCCAATAGCTCAACATATTACTCAGGTTGCGTGACGTGGTCTATTTACTATCTTTTGCTATATTCAGACCTTCCCCGGTTAAGATTGTGATAGAAGGTCGGTCAGCTTCCATTTAGAATATTATTACATCTACATATCAGTTGAAGTTCATAACCTCTCCTTTACTGTATATACATGTTTTATAAACCCGCGACGAGGATCATTGCTTTTACATATTCTATATCTTATAACAATATTGATTACTTTCAAGTGACAGTGAGATCCTATCCTCACTTTTAATCTCTTAATGGTTTTCATAAACCCGTTAGGGGATACATGTTTTAAATTCCATGAATACAGTGTTTTTATTCTAGAACTAATGCAATACTGCTATACCATTACAATTAATGTCTAAGTTACTTTATCCCAAAAGTCCCTCATTATCATAGACCATTAATCAATTACGGGTGAACGCGAATATTGTGGTTAGATCTATCGGGATTGACGAATCCTGTTTGTGTTAACCGGATAGGTAACCAAACATACTATATTTTGAATTTCATTAGTATATGGCAATTACCCTACACCGCGGCCAATATCTCTCTATATATATATCACAATCATTTTGGTATATAATATTTACACTTCTTTAGTTTGTGTGCCATGAGCTTAGACCAGACTATACTATACCAGACAAGACCAAACAGACCAAACAAGACAATAACGCAGTAATACACTGTTACTACAATAATTGCATTCGTTGCAATTATACAAATAACGGGTATATAATAACGTGACCCAAGATCATAACAATAACATTTTCATAATAATTGTGTTTGTACAATTATTACACTATGACTTGTATTCAAACTGTTTATCAAACCTATGAATTTCACTCAACCTTTGTGTTGACTTTTTAGCATGTTTATCTCAGGTTATTGAGCAATATATGGCACGGAGTGGCATGGACATGAAGATGGCTAAAACTTGTTATCATTCACATTGTATGTAACTAGATTTTGGGACCTACCTTTGTAAAACTCTTATTTGAAATGAATGATAATGTATCTTTTGAACAAACATCTCTTTTGGGTCGTTTTCTATGATTTTGATTGTTGTTTCCCTGAAGTAATACCCCAGATTAGCTTCCGCTGCTATATTGTAAAAATGGGGGTGTTACAGATTGGTATCAGCGCCATGGTTATAGAGAACAAGGTCAAAACCTTAACTATAACCACATTTCTTTTCTAGCCATCAAAGTCCTCCGTGCCACTACATTCCGGATCAGTATGTAAAGATACATAACTATTATACTATATTATATCATAAATAACTTATGTTATTTACAACTGGGTTGTTAACAGAACGATGTCTTCTCCCAACCACTCTACTTCCGATCTTGAGGATGCTTTTTCCTCTATGAATATTCTTAACTATACTTCGGTCTCATCGGATTATTTCTCAGCTTCATCGGAAAGCAGTTCTTTTAACTCTTCGAAAAACTCTAAAGATAATATGATCCCACCAGTATTCTCATCTTTCTACAATAATCCTTGTTTGAAGGACGTACAAGCATTTTATGCTAAGGAATTACCTATTTCATCACTAGATCCTATTACTCCACCAGCTATTTTGACTCCATCTCCGGTATTACCACCATCACTACTATTTGATCCTCGATATTTCTTTGTTCCTGAAGAACTATTACCACCTAAGAAACGAATCTGTTCCCCATCTTCTTCCTCAACTACGTTATCTAATTCATCCCGGAATCAAACCTGTGATTTGGTATCACCATCTTCCTCAGTTTATACTCCTACCCCACCTTATTTGAAATAGGGAAATGTTCAGTTAAGATGCATCTGAAACATCATGAGAAACAAGTCAAAGATATTTTGAATTACTTAGAAGAACTCTCTTTTCACTGTATTGAGAAAATGAAAGAAGGACGTATTGATAGAATGATCATACGAAGAAATAGTGACGAACTAAAAATCGAACTTAAGAGAATCCGCACTCAGATTATCAAACTTCAAAAGAAGCAGTTAGGGCAAAAGGATAAGATTGCCTTTGCTCACTACAGAATTTCTAATCTTGAACAAATCATTGAGAAAATCCAAGCTCGTCACCAAACAAATCAGGAAGATCTTTAGGATGTCATCTACCGGATCAAAATCATCAAGCTATTTATAACTTTATCCTAGCCACGGGATGTGTGGTATAAATAAAAATGCTTGTCAAATCTTGACTATGGTACGAATAATTCCTTTTCTTGGTTCATTTAATCATTATCATGAGTCTTTAGACTTCTTTCGGTATGGAATTTGTTCATTCCATTATCTCCGTATCTATCTCTGGAAGTCTTAAATTCCAAAATTTCCGTTGTATCCTGCAATGTATTACTAAAGAATGATCACAAGTCTTTACATTATACCTTAACTTGTGATATGACTATATCATTTTATGAATTCTTATCATGTGTTGTCTTAATAGATGCCTCCCAAGAGAACATCAACATCTACAGCACCAGCTATGACTCAGGCTGCCATCCGGTAACTAGTTGCTGATAGTGTTGCTACTGCTCTGGAAGCACAAGCTGCTACTATGGCAAATACTGACAATCCTAATAGGAACACCGAACCAAGAGAAACTCCTGTAGCAAAAAGAGGAAACTATAAAGAGTTCATAAGCTGTCAACCTTTCTACTTTAATGGTACGGAAGGAGCTGTCAGACTCATTCGTTGGTTTGAACAGACTGAATCAGTGTTTTCTCGTAGCAACTTTGCCGAGGAAAACAAAGTAACATCTGCTACTGGTACTTTAACCGATGATGCCTTGTCTTGGTGGAATGCATATGCCCAACCTATTGGGATAGAACAAGCCAATAGGATCACCTAGACCGAATTGAAAAGGCTCTTAACCAATAAGTATTGCCCTCGAACTGAAGTCAAGAAAATGGAAGACGAATTTTACAACTTGGTTGTGAAAGGAAATGATCTTAAGACTTACATTAGAAGATTCCAGGAATTGGCAGTTTTATGCCCAAACATAGTGCCAAATTATGAGAAACTCATTAAAGTCTTCATTCGGGGATTACCCAGAAGTATTGAAGGAAATGTTACCGCTTCAAAGCCTCAAACTTTGAAGGAAGCCATTACCATAACCCAGAGGTTGATGGAGCAGGTAATAAAACATAATTCTGCACAAGAAACCAATAATCATAAACGAAAGTTTGAGGATAGAAGAAACACCACCCATAACAACAACTACCCCAATGATCGCAACAACAATAACCACTCTAACAATCGCAACAATAACAACTACCAAGATAACAACAACAATAACAACCGTAACAATGATTACCACCAACAGCAGAATAGAAGGCAAGAAACCTTCAGGACTTATACTGCCACCAATGGGTATACTGGAAATCATCCCTTGTGTAAAAGATGCACCATGCATCACATAAGACCTTGCACTGTCAAGTGTTAGACTTGCAACAAGATAGGTCATCTGACCAAGAACTGCAGAAACAAAAGACCAGCCACTGGAAACAACCTACAACCAGTATCCGTAACTTGTAATGCCCGTGGAGAGAAAGGACATTATGCAAATCAATGCTTAAAAGCAAACAACAGGGCCATAGGGAAGCATACTTACTAAGAGACAAGATTGCTTTTGTTCACTTTAGGATTTCTGATTTAGAAATGACCCTTGAGACACTTCTTTATTTGAATAAGGAAATTATAAATCTCTGAACTATGAATTTATAAATTCTCAGTTACAAGGAGTTGAACGCTTCTTTTTGTAAGTGACAAATTATAAATAAGTAGGCTTAAGTATATAACATACGTACAAACAAGTTTCTTTCAATCCGTTTGTACAAACAATTCCTTAATCATTATCATTTTCATTATCATTATTACCTTCATCATCTGTTCATTTCAAAATCTGTATCTCACGTGATTAGCAACTCTCTTACAATCATTCCTTGACATCACTCATTACATGATCTCCGTATTCTAAAATTTTCTGTTATATTCTGCAACATAATAACAAGGAAACACACAAGAATCTATACAATGTCAAATGATTTCAATACCACTAGGTATGAAAATTTTGACAAAGACTTGTGATAGCATTCTTATTCGATGTTGACTTTTAAAGGTTAATGAATAACGATTCTTTACAATCACAGTAGTGCAGCAGAAGCATGGTAGGCCCATGACCCACAGGTTCCATAAATCGAAGTATTTCACCCAGGTTCTATCAGGATCTGAAGAAATTCTATTGGCTGTCATCAAGAGGTGTAGTCTTGAAAATAAGTAGACGTGTGAAAGGAGGTAATTATAATTATGGTGCGCAACATAATTATAAATGCATCACACACGTGGACTTGTGACCTTGATTATCCTAACATAAAAATCAAATTCATGCCAGTACCTACATCTATTCACTACAACTTTTAACTAAATCTCGGGATGAGATTTCTGTAAGGGGTGGAGACTATAACAACCCAAGAATTTTCATCAACCTATTTTACTATGATCACAATTATACGGGGAAATTTTTCATTTTATTACATTACTTGCATTGTCAATATCTCAATATATAATGTAATTTGCATAACAAAAGTAGGACAGAGCTCACGCAACCTACACTGAATCATCCTGTTCTTTCATATCTGTCAAGCCAACATCACAATAATGTGCAAGTCAATATCCTCATATCCTTATTACAAAGTTACATATATGTCCTAGATAATGTAACTCATTCGTAACGTTATAACAAAACGGGCTTTAAACCGTTATCGTATACCTCTAAACCCTAATTCCATGAAGGGTTAATATCTAAAGTGAATGTGCAAGCTACTAAAGCATATGTACGAGTAATATAACATCTCATTTGAAATATAAAATCTCTTCAAATCAAAGTACAAGTCATTAAAAGCTCAGTGTACAAGTCATTAAGCATGACATCTAAAATAGCCATTTTACCTCCATTTTCATTCTAATTTCTTCACCATCACTTTTGTACAAGATACTACAGCCAATATACAATATGTAAACCCTAATTATTCCATTCATAAGCTTTCATATCTATTTCTACATTCAAAACCCTAATTTAAAATCCTAAACCCTAACCCGAGTTAAATAGTAAACCCTAGCCCGTTTATCGATTTTTATCCATTATAAACCCAAACCAACACTCAAATAAGTTTTAATAACTTATTTTACAACCATAAAAATCATATACCATCACTATTTTATAATCTCATTTCATTTATACAAGAATCAAATCCGAGAAACCCTAAACGAACCCTAAATGATCATTCGACCCGTTTTCTTATTTTTAACCATTTCAATCTCAAATAAGTAATCAAGAGCCATTGTAAACTCATAAAATGAGTTTACAAACCATTATCCATCATTATCCATCATTACTTTGACAATGTACAAGAGTTACAAAGCTAGAAAACCCTAAAAGCCTTATACGAGCCCTAATTCCAACCCACAACTATTTCTTTCCATTTTAACCCATTATAACCTAAAACATCACTCAATTATCATTAATAAACCTCAATATATACCTAGGATCAATAATTTATCAATCTTGGTCCAATGTACACAAATTATAAGCAAAGAAAGTCAAGAAAACCCTAAACCGCACCATTTGGAACCCGCGACCTCACTTCTTCATTTCTAACCCGTTTTAACCCAAACCAATTGCAAATTTTTGCTAATAAACGTTAATTCAGACCTTAGGAACATATATCAACCATCCTTAATCATTATACATGAAATGCAAGCAAGAAAACTTGTGAAAACCCTTGTCGAGCTCAAAACTGACCCGTACCCTTTCTTTGCCTTCTTTGACCAATTTAAGACCCACCCATGTGCAAGATACTTACATAAACTCCTTCTAGAAACCCTTAAGCAGCTTACCCACTTGCTTAGACCTTTTGATGGCCAAAATCAAAGCCACATGAGTCCCCTCTTTTAACCACAACGATCCGCGACCAGCCAAATGGTGTCCACACCACATCAAGCTTCTACCTTCACAACTCATTTCTATAGCTTAACACATTCTTACACTAGGCCTCCTATGTTCACACATCAAAATTAAGAGTTACTTAACCTCCTTGGTCTCAAACTAGTATAAATAGGGACCTTATGTATTCATTCCAATTTGCACCCAACTTCCTCTTCTATAACCCAAGTGAGCAACTATTCTCTGCTCCATTTGATCCTAGGATCATCTAAAAAGATCAAGCAAGCGAAGCTTTGAAGCCTTGAAGCCCCAGAGTCGTTATTCTAGGCGTACGAAGCTAAAAGTCCCGATTTCAACCCGTTTTCAAGCTATAAGCTCAAACCCAGGTTCTAAGGATTCTACTTCTGCTCCTACACTCTTATAATTTTCATATGATCCTAAATAAACTCTTGTTAAAGTTTCATAACTCAAATCATGCTCAATTTCCGTTTTGATCCAAAACCGTACACCCAAAACCCTAATTTTATGTTTTTCTTAAAACTAAATGTTATAATGGTTAAATATTGTTATAATCTATCCTAGCATGATTAAAAAATGTTAAAATAACCACTTTATTGATTAATGAAGAAATTTGATCTTAAAACCCGTACGTTTACGTTTTGAAACTCTAATTTGACTCGTTTGGCTTCCTAGCTTAACGAATCGTTATTCTAAACTTTTGTTGCGTTAAATCTTCATATTTTTGTTTATTATAACTTATAAATGTCTATTGAAATGTTAAAATAAGCTTGCATGGCAATTTGGACATGTTTTGTAAATATTATCCATGCAAGGGGTATATCTCGTAACTTTCTGAAACTTATAACTAAAGGGGCTAAAAATGTCATTTTATCAAAGTTATAACTATAAGGGTATATTATGTCACTTTCCAAAGTATAAGGTTTACTTGGTATATCTTTTAAACTTGAAGGACCAAACTTGTAAAAGTGCAAACCCCAAGGGTATATTTTGCCACTTTTCAAACTCAAGGGTCTAAAATATAACATTTTGAAAAAGTATAAAATCATTTTTAAAACCTTACAAGAAATAACTTTAATTAACGTTTCTCGTGCTTAACATTTCCAGATATTGATTAAAACGCTTAAAACCGATTATATCATATCACAATACTAGGGAGCTTCATATTAAGGAGTTTCATCTTGGTATTACGTTCTGACTGAGTTGTTGGGTTTACGATTTAAAGTGCCCTAGCTCCTCAAACGTTTACTGAATGACTTCTGAATTATGATGGCCCAAACAGTGATACAATAATTCTAAACTCTTAAATCAAACTCATAACTCTTAAAACTAAAGTTCTAGAGTACAATCTTCCTAAGACTCAATATATTTAATCAGGTTGCGTGACGTGGCTGTTTACTATCATTTGCTATATCAACCTTCCCTGTTAAGATTGTGATAAGGTCGTGAGCTTTCATTTCAGAATATTTATTACATCTACCTATCAGGTGAGTTCATAGCCTCGCCTTTCAATCTTTTGAATGTTTTATAAACCCGCGAGGGGGATACATGCTCAATTGTTTTTAATATATACAAGTACTTAAAACCGATATTGTGAAGTTCATAACCTCGCCTTTACTTATTTACATATTTTATAAACCCGCGTGGGGGATACATGCTTGTTACAAACTCTTTTACATACTTGTTTATCTTATAACAATGTGACTACTTTTCAAAGACTTAATGAATTCATAACCCCACATTTCAATATTTTGAATACTTTATAAACATGTGATACCTTATATAAACCATGAATGCAAGTGTTTTTCCAAATGTATAATATCTAGATATATTATTTCCTAAGTAGCTTCCAGTGCTAATATTTCCATATCATGAATCATTAATTACTTGCATTGTGAGTGAACGCGAATATTGTGAATAGATCTATTGGGGGTGACGGCTCCCGTTGGTATAACGCCATGCTTGGGAGCCCAAGCCCACGTACATATTTGTCCTAAAATAGGTAACCTTGCAAGTTACCTTTTCCACAGGACATCTGTCCCCCTAACCAATATCACTACGGTGATTTCCCTGTTAATGTATTTTTGTTCATGTCGAAATTTTTTCCAATCACACTCAATTATGCAGATCTTACGTCCACGGGAAGCATAGTAGTTATACATTGTGTTGTCCTAGTCTTAATTGTATGACAAAAAAAAAATGTAAAACCCCAATTTTTTTGATTTTGTACAAAATAGAACCCTAGACTCAGATTGAGAAGAAAAATGATGAAATTACTTACAATTATTGATGTGTATGATGTTAAGGATGATAATTGATGTTAATTGCACCTTCAATTTAAGTATTAATGGTAGATTGGGAGGTTTTAGGTGGTTTGGTCATGCGTCGCTGCTAAGGAGGAAGAAAGGGGTGTGTTTGTTTTGTGGTTTTAAAAAAATGTACACAAACCTTAGTATCCTTCTCCTGACGGTCCCATAAATATATGGGGGCCGTCCGGCTGTAATCGGGGGCCGTCATATGTATGGGGCCAACCCTAGTAGGAAGAGTTTGGGCTTGATTTTGGATGAATTTTTCGAAAGGAGTGGCATTTTAATTTGCATTTTTCGCTAATTATAAATGCTTAAAATACTTCGGATGAAGTAATTAAGTTGTCACGACGCATAGAATAGAGAATAGACTGGAGTCGAGAACGATTTATGGAATGTGTTCCATCATTCCTAGACCAAGACAAAGATAATTAAACGATTCACATTTGAGGGGTTTAGTAAGAATGTCGGCGATGTTCTCTTCATACGAAACTTTTTCTATGGAGATGTGTCCTTTTTGGACATTGAAGGAAATGATGACATATTTCGATGTGTTTCGTCCGCGAGTGTTGCAAGGGGTTTTTGCTTAAGTCAATCGTGCCTTTATTGTCGCACATGATCGGAACGTCATCAAGTCGAATTTCGTAGTCGATTAGAGTCGTTTCATCCATAGTGCTTGTTGACATACCTTTTCGGCGCTTACGTATTCGGCTTCGGTTGTGCAGATAGCAAGAGCGGTTTGTTTCTTTAAGAACCACGATGTTAGAAATCATCCTACGATTGTACAAATACTGCTAGTGCTTTTTCGATCCACATAATCTCTCGCATGATCAGAGTCGACATATACTATAGTTTATATGTCGGTCCTCTTAGGATACCATAATCCTAAGTGCGTAGTGCCTTTAATGTATCGAAAGATACACTTAACCGCTTCAAGATGAGAGGTTTTAGAATCCTCTTGGAAGCTTGAACAAAGGTAGACACTAAACATGATATCGAGCCTACTTACCATTAAATATAATAAACTACCAATCATGCCTCTATACTTAATGCTATCTATGGACTCACACTCTTCATCCTTTATGAGTTTAGTATCCAAGGACATGGGAGTTTTTATTAGTTTAGAATATTCTAAGCCAAATTTCTTAAGCATTTCTTTAATATACTTTGATTGATTAAAGAAAATGCCGTCGTCTAATTGTTTAATTTGTAGACTGAGAAAGAATTTAAGCTCACCCATCATGCTCATTTCGAACTCATCATGCCGCAAAGTCGTCACACATTTCCTGACAAGTCGAACTGAATATAACGTCTTCGATATATATTTGAACAATGATGAGATATGACTTATTCTTTTTTGTAAAAAGTGAAGTGTGTTATCTATCATTCCCATTTTGTACTCATGTTTAATAAGAAAAGCTTTATAATCTATCATACCAATCTTTAGGTGCTTGTTTAATACAATATAAAGCCTTCTTGAGTTTATAAACATGATTTGATTTTTCAAAATCAATAAATCCCAAAGGTTGTGCCACGTATACCTCCTCATTGATGAATCCGTTAAGGAATGCACCTTTTTACGTCCATTGGAATAACTAGAAATCTAAAGCACATGCATAAGCTAATAAGATCCTAATAGACTCTAATCTAGAAATTGTGGAATAAGTTTCATTATAACCTTGGAATAAGTTTCATTATAATCAATGCCCTCTATAGTGGATATAAAACAAAAAAAGTTACTTTGGTTTTAAGCTTGAGACCTAAGAGTTCTTTGGTTAAGGTTTCCTATGACATTTTCTAATGGATGGTTCCTAGATTCCTTATTATTGACTACATCGTCAATTTCTAAAGTTTCATCCTCAATGTCATTTTCTAGGTTCTTCTTTTCGGTAACCTTAATTGCTTCTTCTTCATCTAAGTCATCATCCACCAAGGGTGATGTCTTAGAGGGTGGAAGAGTTTCATTAAATGTCACGTTGAGTGATTCTTCGATTTTCATGGTGTGTTTGTTTAGGATGATGCAGGCTTTACTATTTTAGGAGTAACCTAAAAAGACACCTTCGTATGACTTTGGGTCAAACTTAGTGAGGTAGTCTTTGGTGTTTAAAATGAAGCATTTGCTTCCAAATACTCTAAAATAATCAAGAGTAGGCTTCCTTCCTCTCAAGAGTTCATAAGGTGTTTTACCTAAGATGGCTCTAATTAGGATTCGGTTAAGGATGTATGTTGAAGTATCTACGGCGTTACACCAAAACTTTTATAGTAACGATTATTCATTCAACATGGTTCTACTCATTTCTTTTAGTAACCTATTTTTCCTTTCAACCACGCCATTTGATTGTGGAGTGCGTGGAGTCGAAAAGTTATGTTTAATACCGTTGGCATTACAAAACTCTCCAAATTGCATTTCGTTATCAAATTCCCTACTGTTGGGTTTCATCTAATTGCAATTATGAACATTCTAATTGGTTTGTAATTTTCTTACTAAATGTTTCAAATTGATCGTAAGGCTTCATTTTAGTTTTAAGGAATCTTGTCCAAGTGTACCTAGAATAGTCGTCTACTATTACTAAGATGTAGAGGTTTCCTCCGTAACTCCGTCGGCGGATGGGCCAAAGGAGTATATGGAGAAGTTCTAATCATTTAGTCATGGAGACCATATTCTTAGCTTTGTGACTAGTGTGAGCTTGTTTTCCAATTTTACAAGAATCACAAAAGTGTTGATCAAACTTGAGCTTAGGTAAATTTCTAACTAGTTCCTCAGAGGCTAACGATTGAATGAGACGCATATTAGCGTGACCTAATCTCCTATGCCACAAAGTAGAGTTTTCATCAATCGTTGCAAGATAAATTTTGTCTTTCGGCTTATTTCCTAATTTCATCACATATAAGACTTTTTCCTATACCTCACATATAACCATTACGTCTTAGTAATTTCACTATCATGTTCAGAGAAAGTACTCTACATTTATTCTCACTATTGACTACACTTAGCAGTTATGATCTTAAGTTATCTACATATTCTATTATCTATATTGAGAGAGTCATTAGAGATCGTATCTTTGCAAATAATGTTACCGTGAAGATTACTACCAAAGATGACGTTACCTCTATTAAATGCCTTGTACGTTGAGAAGAGCTTTCGGTTACCTGTCACGTGTTTAGAGAATCCACTATCTTTTATCCACTCATTGGGTTCTAAGTCGACTGCATGACATATATATTTATATAAGACAACAACTCTGTTAGCCTCACTTTTAGTGAAGCTGGCGTCTTACACGTGAATTGGACTAGTTTTGGACACTGCGTGTCACGCAGGGGTCTTTTATGTTAACTAGGAATAGTTAGCTTTTTCTTCTTGTATAAATACCCCTCATGGCTCTCCATGAGGGGGTGGATGTTCATTTTTCTTTATTCCTTATATCTAATCTTTCATCTTTTTGTGTTCATCCCCTCTCTTTACTTTCTCTCACTAAAACTACACAATGATTTATCTTGTTTTTTTGATCAACCAAGACCTCCCGAAAAGGTGTTGTTTATCTTTGTCAATTGGTATCAAGAGCTAACCGGGGGTGTTATGTATTTGTGTTTGTTGGGTTTCGTGATAAATTTTTTTTCTTTTTTTCTCGTGGACTGATTTCAAAGAAAAAATGGGCACAAATTTGTTTTTTCTTGTAACAGTGTCATAACAGTTTACTATTAAACAGTTTTATAACTGTTTCTTATTTTTATATACCTTTGTCTGTTTTATTAGATCCATTTTTTTTTGTTCGTCTCTGTTGTGGTACAACTCTTCAAGGACCGATCGAGGGGATCGAACTAGTTGAACCGATCGAGAGGATCGAACTAGTCGAACCGAACGAGAGGATCGAACTAGTTGAACCGATCGAGAGGATCGAACTAGTTGAACCGAACAAGTTCATATCCCTGAGGACCGAACCAATGTCATGTAGTGTCAACCGAACGAGCTCATATTTGACATCGAACAGAGTGGTTTTTTTATGTTTGCACCGAACGTTGTGAAAATCACTTTGCAAGACATGTACGAGTGATAATCTTTATTGGGACGAACGAGTGTAAACATGGGTGAACCGAACGAGTGATGTCATTTGAGACTCGATCTAAAACCAGACCGTGTCAACTCGGTATTTACCGAGTTGACCGGGTCAACTCAGTGAGTCACGGTCAAATGAAATGTGAACACCAAGTCAAGGTCAAAGAAATAGAACAAAAAAGAAGACTTAAAGACAGACAGACTCGATTAAACATCATCAACAACAACATCACAACATCAACAACAGCCAAGCCCAATACTAACCCATCGTCACGATATCATTCAAGCCAAACAACAAATCTAATAATCTAATCCTATTCCCATCGTCACATAAAATTATCAACACCATCTTCTAATCTATCATATCTCCATCTTCAACATGACTCAAATTACATTAGAAAAGATCTCAGATATTATATTCGTGTGTATATCAAGATTATTACAGTCCTTTTATAGATCCAAACACACGAAAATATATTTCATCATTGATATTTGAAGGTATAACTTCTTTTAATTTTCAAAAATAAAGATTGAGGTATAATAATTATGTTACACTCAACCTTGGTTTCGTTCACAAGCCATACAAAATCATAAGATAAACCTACCCGAGACCTCCTCATAGAGACCTTGAAGACGTGTTGTGCTCGATTTGAAAAAGATGAAAGGTGCTTCTGGTTTGATTTAAGATGACAAATACAAGAGATGGTTTGATTGTGTGACTGCGTCATCTTATTGTGTTTAAGATTTCAGAGGACGGAAAGTTGTCTGATTTAGAGGATGTGAGGAGATGGGGGCGGTTGTGAAGAGTATTAAGGTTTGTGTTTGACTGCACAGGGTTATGTAATGAGGTTATTTAGGGTTAAGTTGGAATATATACCCTAACTATTAGGGAGGTTGTGGATTAGTCATGGGCCGAGTATAAGTTGTTCAAAGTGGGCCGAGTATTCACAAAAACCATAGGCCGAGTTTATGTAATGGATGGGCTAGAATATAACTCAATAGTAGGCTAAGGTTTTTGATTATTAGGCTGCTAAAATGTTAATTGAAGTGTGTTAGTTTTTCGGATTGAGCTGGGTATTAAAACAATATCATGTCGGGTAAAGTGTAGATGATCGGGTTTTATTCCTTGGACGGGCTGTGGTGATGTTAGAATATTTTTTGAGCGGATATCCGTTAACGATCATAACACATAAAAAAATCACAAACAACAACACAACAAACACAATACATTACACTAAAAACAATCCTTATCAAAATTAACCTTCACTCTTAAAGGCTATTATTGAATTTTTATGACTATGGAGTGTTTCTACGATGTTACTTATTTGGGAATGAAGTAGTATTTCACAGGGAGTGTTCTTATCTCGTCTTTGATTTTTTTTTCTCCACAACAAAGATGACTTGTTCGGGCATATACGGTTTGTGATGAAGACTTGGATAAGGAGTTACATTGTAGTACTCAATGCCTCACATAGTTGAGGAGATTTCAAGAGGTGTTGTATTTTTTATATACTTTTGGGTTAGGGTATACGGTACTTACAGACTTGCCTCTGCATCGTTCTTCGTCACACAGATAGTACAAGATTAAGTCACAAGTCTGGGTTTTTGCTTCATTATTAGGTTAGTTAAGTCGGGTTGTCTCCATCAGTGGTCATCAGTATTAGCCTACAGAATATATAAGGGGATTTAAATCGGGTTGATTAAGATAGATTTATAAAGAGAGTACCTTTCGACATCTTCTCACAGAGTATTGCTTATGCAATCACGGGTTATGATGCTAAGTAAGCAGTTCCAGTTGATATACGATGTACACATGTGTAGGATGATTCCTCACTCAGTCATCATCATAAAGGGACAAATGTGTACATCCGGTACTTAGTTGATTTTTTATGTTACCGTTTTGATGTTACAGTTTCGACTACTTAGAGGGATAAATTGCTTACACTCGGGACTTAGTTGACTTTGGTGTAGCAATTTATATCAGCGCTTTCCTGGAGGGAGAAAAGTGCATTTCTGGGTCTTAATTGATTTTGGTGCTACGGTTTTGACTTCGTAAAAGGGATAAAATGTGTACTTTAGGACTGGAAGGCTTCCTAAGTGAGTCGATGTTGATGATATCATCCCTTCCCATAGAGTATCCTAAATAAGAAAGGAGGACTTTGAGAAGACTAGTGCATTAATTCTTATCAGTCTCAGGGGTGTCTGTTTGGGAGGGAGCTGAACAAAAAGATACTACACAAGAAGTTCAGAGCAGAATTCATATCAAAGCTGAAGTATTCGGATAAGAAAACTTTAAGGATGAAAAATGAGAAGCAGATTCTAGAAAACTTTGACATGACCAGAAGTGAAAGAAAATGAATCTTTTTCAAGACATGCAGCTAATTCAGAAACTTCGAGATGACCAAAAGCATATGAAGAAAGCTTTTGAAGACGTGTCAGGAAGTTATGTGTAGAAATCCAATCAAGACCGAGATCATCGGCTGAGAAAACTTCTAAGTCATCCTCAGCAGTATACTATAATATGCTCGTCTACAAGCTGAAGAAATAAAGCTGGAGTATTCAAGAAGATCAAGATCCTTAAAGACTATCTCAAGGAATACTTGACTTCATTCTTATCACTTTACTTTATTTTTGCTTGTAGGAAACATTGTAACCAATTCACGTGTGACACCATCTTAGAGGGAGATTGTTAGCCTTACTATTTTGTAAAGCTGGCGTCTTACACGTGAATTGGACTAGACTTGGACACTGCGTATCACGCAGGGGTTATTTATGTAAACTAGGAATAGTTTGCTTTTTCTTTCTAGTATAAATACCCCTCATGGCTCTCCATGAGGGGCGTTGGTGAAATCATTTGTGTATCTTTCTAATTCTTAAGCTTATAAACACATAGTATTTTCTCCACCCGCTCTACTTTCTCTCACTAAAACAACAATGGCATACTTTGTTTATTTTGATCAATCCCGTACCCCTAAAAAGGTGATCATGAGTCTTACATAACCGTTATATAAACTTAGAGTTTATGGAGAAGTACCACCTAGCTTTGGAATGATATACCACCAACGAATGTAGTAAAATCATTGCACACATAGACAATTCATACATCTTATTTGAATAAACTTGGTTAATATGTTTTTCTTACATAAGTGCTTTACCTCTTCTTTATTGTTTATTTATCTGCTTGTGTGTGTTACTTGTCTCATTTATCGCTTTATTAGTTTAGATTAAACCAAAACTCATGCCAGTCTCTCAAGCTCCCCCTATCTGCGTTAGTTTAGGTTTAATTAGGATTAATTAGGATTAACTTAAATAATGAAAATACTAGTAAATTAAGTATTAACGCTCACTCTTAGTGATCGACATCCTACTTACCAACGAACCTGTAAAAAACTAGAAGGGGGGTTGAATAGTTTACCGCTTTTTAATTTAATGTATCGTTTGTTTATATAAACTTAGATTCGAATTTATGTGATCTCAATGTACACTCAATATGAACAATATAGCTATGAAAATAAATGACAACAAGAGACAATATAAATATGCAAGTAAAGAGATAAGAGTTAGAAAGATCAAACCACAACACAAGGATTTATAGTGGTTCGGTAATGAAGCTCCTCTTCGCCCTACTCCACTCCTCGAGTACCCAACTTGAGAGTTCTCTTCACTTTGTCAACCTTTAGGCGGAGAAAACCGTACACAAGTATCTTACACCAATTTCCGACACTAAGCCAAATGTCGAGTCCTAATCTTAGCTAGAATCAATCTACCACACACTTGTATTTTGAGGCCTAAAATACTAACCACACTAACAAGATATCACTCACCTAAACACTAAATTAACCCGATCTAACTATTACACATAATCACACGAGATATAGATGAATTACAAGATACACCACAATTGTAACTATGTTATGTGAACACCAACTAAGCTATAATACTTCTTGACTTGATGATAACAAGTATTATTCTCTTGCACTTGAAGATCTAAGCTTGAATCACTTGGAAATAAATGATTAAGATTAAATGATCAAAGGATTGTAGGAGATATGTAAACTGATTTTGAACAGAAAGAAAGTGAGTGCAAAAGGTGAAAAATCTGTGAGGAACAATCCACTATTTATAGGCAGAGATGTGAGCCGTTTTACATGGCCGGACCCCTTAGCTCCTATGCCGGCCCCCTTATCACTAAGGGGGCCACCCATACCTATAAGGGGGCCGCCCATAGTAGGACGCTCCCATTTTTGTCTTTTCCAGTGGAGATGTTTCCTGGGTCAGTTTTATCCATTTTTAGGTAGAAAATTTAAATTCAAAATATGTATTTTGAATAAAACATTTCTTGTTAATACCAAAAATGTTTTGTATAAGTTTTAAAAATGTTTGTTACATTTTATAAAAATGTAAGGTTTAAAAAAAATAAAAATTCCTTTGATCACAAAATAAATTAAGCAT
>BQNB010017450.1:0-30000 GCA_026074375.1 Tanacetum coccineum | reverse complement strand
CAAAGAGTTATAAAGTATGCATGACCATTTAAATCCCCAAATAGTCACCAAAACGTTATGTATGAGTGTTGTAAATCAAAGAGTTGTAAAGTATGCATGACCATTTCAATCCCCAAATAGTCACAAAAAGTTAAGTATAGTTGGACCACCATTGTTCAAAGTATGTATTGCCACTTTATTCAAGGCAACGTAAATATTCATGTGTGTATAAAATAATGATTACGATTACTCTGAGTTCATGAAACTACTGCGTAGACTCATATATATATGCAACTTTATTCAAGGCACCGTAAGTGTTCGTGTTCATATAAATGTTGTGCTCCGACATGTTATAACGTTCGTCTCTAGTGATAGCTAATCACCCGAACGGGGCTGTCACACCCGAATAGATCTATTTCATAACATTCACACTTACCCTCCGAATAATTCACTGTTCAATCCGCTTAAGCTAATTCATAATCATTTGGGTAAAAGTAAAGTAATGTCTTTGTTTTAAAAAATAAGTGAAACAAGCAATGTATTTCGTTCCAAAATAAGTAATTGAGTATGTAGACCAGTTTGTAAAACGAATTGTAAACGCACATGTAGTAAATTCAAACCAATCATGTAAATGGATTTGGTAACAAGCATGTTCTCACCCCAAAAGTTGTAAAGTATATGTAAAACAAGTAAAACGTTGGGCTATAAACTCACCTCGAGTGAATAGATAACAAAGTATATCACAGAAAATGCGTCACGATAACGTCCGAATGCAACCTAATTAATTATAGATCGTATGAGTACTAAGTACTTTGGATAACTAAGACCATATATAATTCTATATAGCTACATCACCATCTAATTGTATTTGTGAAATCATATTTATAAAGTTAAAACGTTTATAAATATTTCCTTAGTAAAAACGGCGTAATTTTCTCGTTTTAAGCCTGTTTGGTATGTTTCTTACGTCCATGCTTTTGTAATAAGATGATGAATCAAAATATTACATTTTCATATTTTGAGTCCCCTGGTGAACAGTGGTTTTTACTGTTCATATACTTTTATAAATTTATTTTTATAGATTTAGTTGTCGTAAACTCGTAAAAGCCATATCTTATTCGTTTTAAATCTGATTTTAGTGATTCTTTCAAGCACGTCTTCGTAATTAAAAGTTCTATCTACTTATGATATTTTCAAAATAAAAACACCTGATGTGAACAGTAACTTTTATAAAAGTATTTATTATCGTAAACTTGCAAAATTCATAACTCCTTCGTTATTGATCCAAAAATTATGATTCTTAATGTTTTGGAATCCTAAAAATAAGTACTAACTGAGAAAAATAACCATCCTTTTATATCAGAGGTGGTTTGTAATGAGTTTATAAAATGTCTTTTATAAACGCGTTTATTATCGTGTATCTTGCAAATGCCGTAACTCCTTTGTTATAAAAATATAAAATAAATACATTATTTTCCAAATTTGATCAGACCCTTATGATATTTTTGTTAAATATATGTTTAGACTTATTTTTGTAACTTTTTAGTTTAGTAACTTTGTTACAAGTCCATCACAACACTTAACTCCACATGTCTTACATACTTAAGGTCCTTAGTCCATGATTTGTCCAAATATTTATCCAAGATAACAAGATCAACAAGTCCTTATATCACTTTTACTTATGAACTTATTAAGTAACTTTTTAAACCACTAGTTTATATATACTTTTTATACATAAACCTCACTTGTACAATACTTTTATTTCCATTACCATATAATATTATCATCCGTATAACATGTGTAAAATTTTATCAAACCATGGTCACAAGTAAAAATCCATTTTTCATGTAAATAAGTTTCCTAGATGGTGATTAACTATATAGCCATTATATACACATAAAATCATAAATGTAAAGAGTTTAAGGTTTCTAGATAACTTTAATATGATGTATGACGATAAACAATAAGATCTAAACCCTAATTTAGATGATAAACTCAAGCTTCTAATACAAAGAAACCCTAATTCCAAGTAAACCCTAATCTTGCATTTTCTTTCTTAACCCTTTTAAATGATTAACCAAGCCTTCAAACCTTCTTGGTATACCTTAGATATGATGTAGGAATACTTGTATGCTTGGTAAAATAAAAACTATGGATTATGTATGGGTTTTGAATGTGTGTCGTAGGTTGAAGCATAAGGAAGAGAGAATTGGTGAAGTTTTTCTTAAGTAAATGAAGTGTATGTGTTACTTCTTACTAGTGTGCTTCCTTGTATACCCTAAGACTAGTCCAAGACTTCTATTAGAAGTGGTCAAGATTCAAAGGGACAATGGGAGGGATTTTAGGAAGTCTTATGGTCAAGATAGAAGAAAGTCCTTATGGTTTAATGAGCTTATGTTGTACAAAAGACTTGGTAAGGTTTTTGTGTGCTAAATGTCCCCTAGGGAGCACTTTGCACCAAAATAATGGGAGGGGATGAGTACTAGTTGGTGTCTTGGCTATTTTATGGAAATATCTAGCATTATTTGATTCCTTATAGTTGTAAAGGTTGAATATAAATGTAAAACTTGTACATTGTATGGTTTGGTTTATTTATTTTATGTAAAATTCAGCTCACATGGATAACATAGGTGAATTTTTATAAAACTTTGAGCATTGGGTATAAAAATGGGTATTCGTTGAAGCGTAGATAAGTTTTGGTGGTTCCAGGTATGCCTAAACGTATTTTATCGCGGAACGTAAACACTTTACGTAACCAATAAAAATAAAAGGTGCAAAGTTAATAATTATACTCCAAATAATTATCTAACACTTGCTTGATGTAAACATTTAATTGTTTGATGCCCATTTACGTTGAATGATCATTTTTAGTTTACGCGATTTAACTTAATACTTAAAATTAAAAGCAAACGCGTACAAGACTAAAAATAAATAAATGACATCGTAAATGACCCTAAAAAATGGGGTGTTATAGTCTTCCACCGTTAAATAAGCCTTGTTCTCAAGGCTTAAGACGTGGCACTTGACGACGGTGCGGTTTCTGTGAAGAGGTGTGGATATTTCTTCCTGAATTGATCCTCACGTTCCCATGTAAACTCAGGACCTCTCCTGGAGTTCCATCGAACCTTGACACTTGGAATACGGCTTTGCTTCAACCATTTTACTTCTCGATCCATGATTTCTACTTGTTCCTCGACAAAATGAAGCTTGTCGTTAATATTGAGTCCATCCAACGAAACGGCTAATGGTTCGCCGGCATAACACTTCTTCAAGTTGGATACATGAGATGTATTGTGAACCTTTCTCAACTCTTAAGGTAGCTCAAGCTTGTAAGCAATGGCCCCAACCTTAGCCAACACCTGGAAAGGTCCAACATATCTGGGGTTTAACTTCCCCCGTTTGCTAAAACGTACTACTCATTTCCAAGGCGAAACCTTAAGCATCACTCTATCTCCAACTTCTCCTTCAGTATATCCTTCCTGATCATACCTCCTACATCTTCGTGTTTGAGATTCTCTGGTTTTTGTGCTTCAATATGAGCATTCAAGATTTGTTTAGGATGATCCAAGCCAATAGTCATAACTAATGCTCGAACTCTTAATAGCTTAATCCGCTCTTTCCTGCTCAAAGCATCAGTAACAACATTTGCTTTCCCCGGATAATAACGAATTTATATCTATGGTGGTGTCATAACTACTAAGCTCTATGGTGTTACGTAGATGTTGAAAATGGTGTATTGGTATATTCCTTAATGACGAGTAAACTTGTTAGTGGATCGTCCTAGGGCGACTAGGGATGCGTCTTGACTTTTGGAGATAGGATTTTGTATACAATGATGTCAACTTTATATAATAAGGTGGTATGAGAGTTTACTTAGTTATTATGATTGTTAGTTTGGTTCCTTGTGATAGATACGTTTTATGAATACGCACACAAAATTATATATAAGTAGAAAATTGTTTTCTTGACAAGAAGTTTTTAGAGTGACTACTCTCAGCACGACATGGTACTTTCATAAATTATACATAGTTGATCAAGCCATGTATAATTGAGGACTAACAATGCGTTGCTCATTTTTGTCAAAATAGCGTTATAATTTCATGATATTTATGAGAGTAGTTTGCAAGAGTAAATAAGGAATCTAAGTTGATATTGACGAAATTTTCATAATATGATAATTTGATAGATAGTGGGTTTCATTGTTTTCCCTCGAAAGTACTACATGGTTTTCTTGATACTACAACTTCCAAAAACAAGCTAATACATAATTCCTAGAACAAGGTATCCATAGGTAACGTCCGAGCTGACTGGTGACTAACTCCTGGAGCTTCCTGAAGTTCTCTCCGTCCTGTCGCTGTGACTCCTAAACTGAAGCCAACTGTCGCTCCATCTTTATACGAGCCCTTTTCTCCTGGCTACGAGTAACCGTCTCGATAGCCTCCATGGTCTTAATCTTACCACGCAGAGAAGCATTATCCGCCTCGGCCATACCCATCCTAAACCTTAAAGTACCCATCTCCTCCTCTATGGGCACCCCTTACAAATGCTCAAGAATGCCTCGTATAGCCTCCCCGTGCTGGGCTTGTGTCCTCACAACGACCGCCACAGAAAAAGCAACTGCAAGCTACAGGGCTCAGGTGAAATGATATCCACCCTGATATCGATCGGGTCCCTAAGGTTCTCCTCAGCAGAGACAGGAATAGTGGGTGCATCCATAACCTGCACAAGCAAAGTTTATATAAGTCGTCTTTATATGAAACCATGCAAGATGCATGCAGTATGGATGTAAGATGGTGCCTGGTGAATGAATAATGCACTCATGGCAGGGATGGAAATAAAAACCCCCCCGTTATGGTCATAGCGACATGGAATGCACATGGTTATGAATGGATTGATTGGTATGAATGATGGTAAGAAAGGATTATGGTAAGATATCGTATTTGATCGCTCATGTTAAGGTAGCATTGAGACCTACGAGCATATAGTACTACCTGCCTTAAGAAATGTTCTAGTATTTATATAAATAACCCTTATATAAATAATTGTAGAGTATGTGTGAAATAATGTAAGCACATCTTTGTATGTATCTATGTAAGACCCTCATAGTAATCTACGTACTATAATATGAACACGTATATGAATCATGTAAGCATCTAGCGTGACCAACTAATGCAACAAACAGTGTGTGTATGTCCCGTAAAAACCCTTTTGAAAATGTGATCTGTTGAAATGGTTATAGTCTAGTAAGAATAATCAACCAAGTTTCTCTATAACATTGGCTCTAGATATACCAATCTATAACCACTACCCAAAAATAGGTCGCACGGAATAGTTTCCAGAAGCGTACTTCATAATACCATTGCCAAAGTCTACGAGAACGACCTCTAACTGTGTTTTTGAATATAAAATATTTTGTTTAACACTCTAAATAGCACACCAAGTATGTCAAGTAGCTTGTAAACCTAATAAAACTGCTTAAAAAGTTCAACTAAAAATGGTAAGTTCATAGGTTTTTGTAAGTATAAATGTTGAACCACAGTTTTGTAAAGTATGTATGACCGTTCCAATCCATGTATGTTTCTCAAAAATGTATGTATAAGTGTTGGAAATCAAAGAGTTGTAAAGTATGCATGGCCATTTAAATCCCCAAACAGTCACCAAACGGATGTAAAGTGAGTTGTAAATCAAAGAGTTGTAAAGTATGCATGACCATTTAAATCCCCAAATAGTCACCAAAACGTATGTATGAGTGTTGTAAATCAAAGATTTGTAAAGTATGCATGACCATTTAAATCCCCAAATAGTCACAAAGGCGTTATGTTATGAGTGTGTAAATCAAAAGTTGAAAGTAATGCATAGACCATTCACTCCCCAAATAGTTACAAAAGTCAGTATATTAGTGACCACCATTTCCAAAGTATGTATTGCCACTATAATTTCAAGGCAACGTAAATATTCATGTTATATAAAATAATGATTACGATTACACTGAGTTCATGAAACTACAGCGTAGACTCATATATAGGCCACTTTATTCAAGGCACCTAAGTTGATCGTGTTCGTATAAATGTGTGCTCCACAATGCTATAACAAACGTTCGTCTCCAGTTATACCTAATCACCCCGAATGGGCTGTCCCCACCGAAAATATTCTATTTCATAACATTCACACTTACCCTCCAAATTCACAGTCAATCCGCTAACTAATTCATAATCATTTGGGTAATAAGTAAGTAATGTCTTTGTTATAAAAAATAAGTGATACAATCAATGTATTTCTTTCCAAAATAAGTAATTGAGTAAGTAGACCAGTTTGAAAACGAATTGGTAAACCGCCATATAGTAAAGTTCAAAACCATCATGTAATTGGATTGGTAATCAGCATGTTCTCACCCTAAAAGTGTAAAGTAAGATGTAAAATAAGTAAAACTGTGGCTATAAACTCACCATCGATGAATAAAAAACAAAGTATATCACAGAAAATACGACACGATAACGTCCGAATGCAACCTAATAAATTATTATCGTATAGTACTAATTACTTTGGATAACTAAAGACCAAAATAAATATTCTATATAGCTACATCACATCTAATTTCATTGTGAAAATCATATTTAAAAGTTAAAACGTCTTAAAAATATTTCCTTAGTAAAACCACGTTCTCGTATTAAGACGACGTATCAAAATACTACATTTTCAATATTTGAGTCCCCCGGTGAACAATAGTTTTTACTGTTCATATACTTTTATATAATTATTTTTATAAAATTATTCGTCGTAAACCCGTAAATGTCGTATTTTATCCGTTTTAGCTTCGATTTTAGTGACTCTTTTGAGCGCGTCTTCGTAATTAAAAGTTCTATCAAAATATAATATTTTTTAAAAATAAGTATCTGAGATGAATAGTATATTTACTGTTCATAGTTTATAAAATTATTTTTATAAACTTTAATTATCGTAAACTTGCGAAATTCATAACCCCTTCGTTATTGATCAAAAAATTATGATTCTTAATGTTTTGGAATCCTAAAAATATGTACTATCTGAGAAAAATAACTAATCTTATATATCTAAAGTATTTTGTAACTTTTTTTATAAAATTTCTTTTATAAACCCGTTTATTATCGTATAATTTGTAAACTACGTATCTCCTTCGTTATAAAGCGGATTTTTAAGTTTCTTATATGGTTGGAATCCTCATGACATGTAGTATTTTATAAAAATATAAAATAAATACATTTATTTTTGATATAAAACAGAAAGTTTCGAAGTTTTTGATAAAAACATGTTTAAACTTGATTTTGTAACTTTTAAGCTTAATCACCTTGTTACAAGTCCATTACAACACTTATTATCACATTGTCTTACATACTTAAGGTCCTTAGTCCATGATTTGTCTAAATATTTGTCCAAGATAACAAGATCAACAAGTCCTTATATCACTTTTACTTATGAACTTATTAAGTAACTTTTTAAACCACTAGTTTATATATACTTTTATACATAAACCTCACTTGTACAATACTTTTATTTCTATTACCACATGATATTATCATCCAAATAACATATGTAAAAGTTTATCAAACCATGGTCACAAGTAAAAATCTATTTTTCATGTAAATAAGTTTCCTAGACGGCGATTAACTATAAAACCATTATATACACATAAAATCATGAATGTAAAGAGTTTAAGGTTTTTAGATAACCTTAATATGATGTATGATGATGAAAAACAAGATCCTATTCTCTAGTTTAGATTTTTTGATTAAAACCCTACTTCAATACAAAGAAACCCTAATTCAAGTAAACCGTAATCTTGCTTTTCTTTGCTTAACCCTTTTAAATGCTTAACCATAGCCTTTAAACCTTCTTGGTTATTTCGTAGATATGATGTAGGAATACTTGTATGCTTGGTAAAATAAAAAAACTATTGGATTGTGTATGGTTTTGAATGTGTGCCGTGGTTGAGCATAAGGAAGAGAGAATTGGTGAAGTTTTTCTTAAGTAAATGAAGTGTATGTGTTACTTCTCACTAGTGTGCTTCCTTATATACCCTAAGACTAGTCCAAGACTTCTATTAGAAGTGGTCAAGATTCAAAGGGACAATGGGAGGGATTTTAGGAAGTCTTATGGTCAAGATAGAAGAAAGTCCTTATGGTTTAATGAGCTTATGTTGTACAAAGGACCTGGTAAGATTTTTGTGTGCTATATATCCCCTATGGAGCACTTTGCACTGAAATATTAGGAGGGGATGAGTACTAGTTGGTGTCTTGGCTATTTTATGGAAATATCTAACATTATTTGATTACTTGTAGTTGTAAAGGTTGAATATAAATGTAAAACTAGTACAGTGTATGGTTTGGGTTATTTATTGTATGTATAATTCAGCTCACATGGATAACATAGGTGAATTTTTATAAAACTTTGAGCATTGGGTATAAAAATGGGTATTCATTGAAGCGTAGATAAGTTTTGGTGGTTTCGGGTATGCCTAAACGTATTTTATCACGGAACGTAAACACTTTACGTAACCAATAAAAATAAAAGGTGCAAAGTTAGTAATTATACTCCAAATAATTATCTAACACTTGCTTGACGTAAACATTTAATTGTTTGATGCCCGTTTACGTTGAATGATCATTTTTAGTTTACTCTTTTTAACTTAATACTTAAAATTAAAAGCAAACGCATACAATACTAAAAATAAATAGTGAAATAAATGACGTCGTAAATGACCCTAAAACACGGGGTGTTATAGCCATAGGACTTGCTTGCAAAAGGTTTGGTTTAATCGTTTATTTGAAAGCGAGAAAATACTAAGCATATAACATGCCTAGTTTGTTGTTGGTGGAGAGTTTGATGCAGAGGTGGTTGTTGGTGAATAGACCCTTTGAATTTGTAATGGTGGTTGAGGTCGAGTAAGAAGGAATTCAACCCAACTGAGATCCTCTCTTATAGCTAAGAATTGAGCTTGGTTGTAGCTACAACATGGGCAATATCCAACATTATGTTCAACTTGGCAGAAAGTGATTGTGTGATGCAAGATTGGTGTGGATGGTGTTGGATTAGTGGTATGATTTGAGAGATGCATTGCTCGAAGGTTTGAAAGATCTTGAATTTGATTGATGTCATCAATAAGCATCTCTCTAGTTGGAGAAGGAGGAGGTTGAAATTGAGTTTGATTGTGGTTTTAATTTTCTTCAAGACAACATCAACATACGGATCAATGAGTGGAGGTGAGCGGTGTTGAGGTGAAGCTTGGTTTGAGGGTGCTATGGAAGAGTTTTCTTTTGAGGGTGTATTATAAGGAGATGGTGGTTTAGGCATTGGTGTGGGTGTATCAACTTCATTCAAGTTTGGTGAACGACAAGTGTTCATTTTCTTCTTCCATACGGGTCTTATGGAGATTTTTGGTTTCTTGGAAAGTTTAGATGAAGGATTTTCAGAGGATGACATTGGAGGTGATGATATGAATGAGATGAAGGTATTGAGGAGGATAATTAATTTATACTAGGAAGATAATGTGATTAGGGATAAGTGAACATTGTGAAGGATAAGGTTCCAAGAGATGTTTGTAAATTCTGGGAAATTATAGCCGAGTCTAGGTAAAAAGGAGTCAAAAAGCAGAAAGAAACAGTAAAATTCGTGATCAAGTAGGTTGCTCCCCTTAAGTATATGGCCAGCTCCCTTATCAATAAGGGGACCGTCCTTAGGAGCTAGGGGGCCGCCAGTTTGACGTTTTTCAGACTGCCCAGATTTTGAGTTTTGGCTAAAAAAATTTAAGGGAAATGATTTTTGGGGTTCAATTTGCAGCAAGTCCTATTTGTAGCAAATACGACTAATTTCTATAAATAGTTTAAGTTAACTAATGTAATTAACATGAAATTATTAATAAAGCTTAGGTTATTTTGACAAAGTTCACATTATGCTAAAGTAACGACTAATAGGTATGTTACATAACACTTCTACGATTAGTAGATCATAAGACTACACCACTAAAGTTTACATTTTGAAAGGTAATTTATAACTTTACCACTTGATTTGAGGAATGTATGTTTGGGAATTTATGTGTCATGTGTAGTTCTTTGTTACAACACACTTGTTTTGAGGAGCTATGGACACTTTCTTCCCTAAGATTAAGACAAGTCATAATTGTGTATGTTTATGTTTGTGATTCGGATTTCAGATCCTAGTGTGTGCCTAAGTGCAACAAATATGGAGTAATGGTTATTTCGACTCTAAATTAAAAGAAAACCTAAGAAATATTCCAAGCGTTCCTTGATTTAATTTTGCTCAACCAAGAATGTCGAAGAATATATATTGGATTATATATTTTGGCAATAAGTGTGAGATCATCATGTCTGCATGTAAAACGTTTTTAGCATATATATATGAAAATAATTTTCATGAGTTCCTAGTCGTAAGAAGTTTTTCAAAAGATAAATTGGGATTCATATTATATATGTAAATATGTATTTCTAATCTTCAAACATGGAAATCAAAGTTGTGTGAAAATCGAGTGTTTGCAAATGAGCAATTCCTATGACTATAGGAAGCACAATAGTTGATTGTCTTAAAAAGAAAATTCCTAAATTTTGATTATGTGCAAAATAGAATCCTAGACACGAGATCGAGAGAGGAGTAATTGAAATTACTTACAATTTACTTACGATTTTAGCAAATTTTAGTGATTCTTAAGTGAGATGTGATATTTTCAGTTTTCTATTATAATTGGGTACTTTAGATAAATGGGTGAAGTTTATCAATAGTTTTGGTAATATGATTGCTTCAACGGACATTAAATATTTTAGTCGTTTTGTTCCATCATTCCTAGACCTAGACGCAAGTAATTGAACGACTCTCGTTTAAGAGGTTTAGTTAGAATGTCGGCGATGTTGTCTTCCGACAAAACCTTTTCAATGGTGATGTTTCCCTTTTGAACATTGTCGCGAAGGAAATGGTGATGAATTTCTATGTGTTTAGTACGCGAGTGTTGAACGGGGTTTTTTCTTAAATTTATTGCTCTTTTGTTGTCGCACATTATAGGAATGTTGTCGAGACGAATGCATAATCAACAAGAGCTTGTTTCATCCATAGTACTTGTTGGCATGCCTTTTCGGCGCTTATGTATTCGGCTTTAGTAGCGGATATAGCAAGATCGGTTTGCTTCTTCGAAAGCCAAGATGTTAAACAACATCCTATAAACGTACAAATGCCGCTAGTGCTTTTTCATTCCACATAATCTCTCGCATGATCAGAGTCGGCATATACTATGGTTTTTATGTCGAACCCTTTAGGATACCATAATCCTAAGTGCATAGTGCCTTTAATGTATCAGAAGATACGTTTAACCGCTTGATAAGTGTAAAATACACATATCCGTTTATACTTCAAAAGGCCCAAATAAGCCCAAAACACACTAAAAATGGCAAAGATATACTTGTTTTTGTGTTTTGTGTGCGCAGGTACGGATATATCAGAAATCACAAGAAAACCGTCAAAAAACGGGCAAACACGGACACGAGAAACGGAAGAGCACAAGAGAAGCCAAAGATTCAAAGCCAGAGAAAAAAAGAAAAAAAAAAAAAAAAAAAAAAAAAAAAACCCAAGAATTCAACTTCAGCAACTATGGGTCAACAAAGTCAAGCTCACTAGATGATAAACCTAAAATGTTTCAAATCAACCCTCCAAGTTTCAAAAGTTACAAAAATGGTCCCTTAAACCTTAAATGGGCCTTAAACCCCTAAAAACCATACCCGGAAACCTTTAAACCAAAAACCAAGCCCAAACCCTAGCCCAATACCCCTTTTATAAAACCACAAGGACCATTTCTGTCATTTCTGAAAATCCTTTTACACTTTAACTTTCATAAACCAAAGAGAGGGACCATATTTGCAAATAGCCCAAAGTTCAAACGAATTTTACCCCGTTTCAGTTATAAAAGAGCGCCAAAACCATGGTTACTATTCATGCTTCGTCCCCAGTTACCCCATGGTCAAAACAAAGGGCAAATAGAAATTGAAGGGTGATTTTGACCATTCAAGTGATGTAGAACGCAATGGCAGGGTCAAATCAGTCTAATCAAGCACTCTTATTGGCTAACTAAAGCAAGGATCACACGTGGCTATGGCAAGAAGCACAAGGATGATGGATTTTTACTCTTGGATCACTCACGCAACTAACACAAGGCTTCACAACGGATTGCCACGCTGGCAATCCGTGTGAATCCCAAGCAGTGATCCAACGGCTCATAATCATCCTCCAATGATTGATTGATGGTATGGGCAAGATCAAAAGGAGCGTAGGCATCAAGGAAGGCTTAGAATGTTCAGCTTCAGGCTATAAATAGCACACACTATCACACACATTGTATCTTCTTTTTCCTTTTATACACCTAGTTTAGCTTAGATTATTATAGCTTATTGTAATTTTCTTTTAAAATCAGTTGTAATTTTCTTTAAGTTATGTAAATCAACGTTTCTATATTAATGAAATTTAGTTTTAATCTTAAAAAAATCTGTCATAAGCTCTCACTTCTTTTTAAATAATAAGCTAATGTTCAATAAGCTCTCTATAGCTCTCACTAGTCTCTAAGCTAGTGATATAGCTTAATTCAGACTATTATTACCTACTTAATAAAATAAGCTTAAAAACTTGTCTATTGGATTATTAAGCCTTATGGAAGGGGATTCAGTTTAAGGAGGAATCACCATGGACTTTATGGCTTAGTTTTAAAAAGCAGAGTGTGGATAAGCTCTTTTGAGATCTTTTACCTTTGTTTGGCTAAGGTTATGTAAGTCTTCATTTAAAATCTAACTTTGACCTTTAATTTTAGCTTAATAATTGCTTCTTAGTATAGATCTGCATATTAGCTTTGATTTAGTGCTATATTGAGCTTGTTAGGGTTTTCCCTTCCTCCCTCACCCCTTTTACCTCCTCCTTCCTCCCCCCCCCTCCATTCCCTACCTCCTTCCCCCCCTCCCCCTTCTCCTCTCCTTCCCTTCCTCCCCTCCCTTCTTCCCCTCTCCCTCCCTCTCCTCCTCCTTCTCCCCCTACTCCCTCTACCTCCTATTCCCCCCCCTCTCTACCTCTCCCCTTTCCCCTCCCCCCTTATCATCTCTCCTTCTCCCCCCCTTTCCCTCCCCCTCTCTCTCCTCTCTCCTCCTACTCTCTCCTCCCCCCCCCCTTCCCCCCTCCCTCCCCTCCCTCCCCTTCCCCCCCCCCTTTAATCCTCCCCCCCTCCCTCCTCTCCTCCTCCCCCCCTATCCCCCCCTCTCTCTCTCCCCTCCCCCCCCCCTCTCTCTCACTCACCCCACCCTCTACCTCCATCATCTCCCCTTCCTCTTCCCTCCCCCTCTCCCCCCCTCCCTCCCTCCCCCCCCCTACCTCTCCTACCCTCTTCCTCTCCCCTTCCTCCTCCTCTTATTCTCCTACTCCCTCCCCCCCTACCCCCCCCCTCCCCTCTCCCCACCCCCCCCTCTCTTCCTTTCCCACCCTCCTCCCCTCCCCCCAATCCCCTTCCTTCCCTCCTACCCCCTTATCTCTTTTTTCTAATCTCCTCTCCTCCTTTCTCCCCCCTCCTCTATCTCTCTCCCCTCTCTCTCCCCCCCCACTCCCCCTCTACCTCTCCCCTTCTCCTCCCCTCCCTTCTCTTCTCCCCTCCCTCTCCACCTCCTCCTTCTCCCCTCTCCCCTTTTCCCCTCTCCACTTCCCCTACCCCCCCTTCTTCCCTTCCACCTCTTTTTTCCTCCTCCTTCTCCCCTTCCCCCTCTGTCTCCCCCTCCTCTCCCCTCTTCCTTCTCTTTTTTCCCTCCCCCCCCCCCCTCTTCCCCCCTCTCTTACCTCCCACCCCCCCTCTACCCCTCCTCCCTCCATCCCTCCCTCCTCCCCCCCCCTCACCCCCTTCTCTCCCTCCCTCCCCTCCCCTCCTTTCTTCCCCTCTCTTCTCCCCCCCCTCCTCCTACTCTCTCCCCCTCCCTCCCATCCTCCCCTCCCTAATTCCCTCTTTTTCTCTCCCCCTCCCCTCTCCCTTTACTTCTCCTTACCCCTCCCTTTCCCTTCCCCTTTTCTCCTCCCCTCCCTCTCCTCTTCCCCTCCCCCTCTAACTCCTCCTCACCCCCTCCCTCTCCCCTTTCTAATTCCCCTCCTCCCTCCCTCCCACCTCTTTTAACTCTACTATCGCCCCCCCTCCCTCCCCCCCCCTTCCCTTATTGCTTATTAGTCATTTCTCATCATCCTGTTTTAGGTGATTAAAGACTAGAATTGTTTTCTTAATTTTTGTCATAAAACCTTTAAAAACCTAAAAAAGTAGTTTAGCATAGTCATAAATCTTTGAATCTAGCCTAATGATTGATAGATCATGTTTATTCAGGATGTTTTTAAAAGTGTTAGTGATCTGGTATTAAGGTTTAGTTAAATAGATTTCAATTCTTATGTTAATGAAATTTGTTCATGGTCTATAGGTTGTTTGATTAAAGCGTGTTTGACTCTTAAGTTAAATGCAGTTTGTGATTTCTTTTTGGATAGTTTGATTGTCATAATTGATTAGGTTTTGAGTTATTTTGAATCATTAGTTTAAGCTTATAATCATGTTGAGGCTTAATATTTTCATTACAACACCAGGGCACTTTTCTCCTTAATTTTTGCTTGATAAAAATTGAATCAATCCTTTTAGGCTTGATTTGGCATTTGTTGAGTTTGGCTCAACCCACCCTGTATAGAGAGTGTGTTGTGTTGGTCCTACCCTTTAAGGAAACCTGCATAATTTGTGTTTGTGGCTTTGCCATTTTGCACTAGCAGTAGTAACCTCAGTTACTACTGTCTGTTTTTCTATTAGTTTTTTAGCTTATTATGTTTTCTTTTTGCTTATTTTTAGCTTATATCTGCTTAGTAGGTTAGATTAGGTTTGGTTGTTCTTAATTTGTTAGTAGTTAGCTTAATATAGCTTATTTGCTTTCATAAAATTTCTAAAAAGCCAAAAACAGTAGTATTAGAACTTAGCATTTTATTTTAGAATTTTAAGATATAGTACCTGATTTCTTTGTTTAAATTTATAGTTTATTAGTTGTTTGTTAAGCTCTCATAAGCTTAGCTTAAGTCTTAGCTTATTTTGCATTTGAGCTTAACTCAATCTTTGAGTTTTCCAAGTTAGAACTATAGTAGTCGTTTTGATCTAATGTTAGTTGGTTTTAGTGTTTCAGTAGAGTAAGCTTTATTAGATTAGTTTAAGCTAATCATAGCGTCAAGGAACAACTTTTGGTTTTCAGAACGAGCTTATATTTAAGATTGTGCAATTTTTAAGTGTCAACAAAGCTTTTAAGCTTAAAACCCATTAGTTTCTGTAACAGCAGCTTCATAATGCTATTTTTAAGTTATTATTGAGCATAAGTTTTGGTGTATTTATTCGACGTTGCTTACGATTAGCATAATTTACAACTTTGTGTTTTTCAGTTTGCAAAATAAATAAAAATATATAAAAAGGCAAATGGGTGTCTGCCAACCTCGAACCTGAGACCTCTTGCACACAACACACACGACTTACCACCATGCTTCATTAGCTCATCCATTAGCTTTCACCACATTTATACTTATAGTCATTTCCTTTTATTCCCTTTATAATAAGCCGTAGCTTAATAAGCCATTTTCACAGCTTATATGATATTTGAGTTGTTTTTTTAATTTTCTCGTAAAATCTTTTCTTTTTTTTTTTGTTGCATTTTAGATTTTTCCTAAATTTTTCATAATTTTCCATCAATTAGTTTATTTTTAATAGTTTTTCGAAAGTCAAAATCTTAGAAAAAACATAAAAAATAGAAAAAGTTTCAGAAAATTAAAAAAAAATAGTTTTTAGTTTTATAAAAATTACTTTTAGGTTTACAATCAGTAAAATCATTTTTACACCTTTTAGATTTTAATTTTCATTTTTGAGCCTTTAATTTTAAGTTTAAAAATAGGATTTTAATTTTAAAAATAGTTAAAAATAGTTTTCTGAGTTTTTATGTTATTTTAGACTTTTCTAAGTTTAAAAATTATTTTTCTAAATTTTTAGTACTTAATTTGCTATTTTTAGGATTTAATTAGATTAAATTAGTTTTAAATTCATAATAAATTAAAAAATAATCAAAAAAATGTTTTTCTTTTTCTTAAAATTTTCTTTTGTCCTAATTTAGGTTTAGAAATTTAGTTTGAATTTTTAGGAGTTAAATTTAGTGTACTTGCTTATTTGTCGCGTTTTATTTGTTTCCCGTTAATTGTTAAGTGTTTAATTGTTTTTAATTGATTGTTTTTAATTGTGCTTTTAATTAGTAGTTATAGAAAACCCAATCAATCTTCGAACCCATTCAAATCAATATCCATATCAATGAGGTTTCAATTACTCAATTAGTGGGAAAAACGCCCAGGAAATCATACTTTCGAAAACATACGTATATTATATATTATATATATCTTTTAAAGTGAGCTTTTTTTAAGGGAGACTTAAGGAAAGATCTTAATTGCTCTTTTGGAATATTTTATATTATATATTTTTGCGTATATAAAATCAACACTCACCGCTTCAAGATGAGAGGTTTTGGGATCTTCTTGGAAGCGTACACAAAGGCAAACACTAAATATGATATCAGGCCTATGCTCCGTTAAGTATAATAAGCTACCTATCATTACTCTATATTTAGTTATTATCACAGACTGGTCCTTCGTCTTTCGTAACGTTTTGTTTTAGACCTAGGAGTATCTAGGTTTAGAGTCTTCAAATCAAATTTCTTAGAGATTCTTTTTTTATATATTTTGATTGATTGAAGAATATACCATCTTTTAATTATTTTATTTGCAATCCTAAGAAAAAGTTTAGTTCGCCCATCATAATAATTTCAAACTTATCGTGCATGATCTTGGCAAAATCATCACATAATTCTTGACAAGTTAAGCCGAATATAATGTCGTCGACATATATTTGAACATACTATCCCCCCCCCCCCCCCCCCCCCCCCCCCCCCCCTCCTATCCATTTTCTTTTAGTAAGAGTGTGTTATCTACCATGCCCATATTATAATTATGTTTAATAAGAAAGGTTTTTAATCTATCGTACCAAGCTTTAGGAGCTTGTTTAAGTCCGTAGAGCGCTTTCTTGAGTCTATAAACATGATTAGGTTTTGCGAAGTCAATAAATAATGGAGGTTATGCCACGTAAAACTCCTCATTGATAAAACCATTAAGGAATGCACTCTTCAGATCCATTTGAAATAATTTAAAGTCTAGTGCGCATGTGTAAGCTAATAATATTCTTATGAATTCTAAATTGCTACGGGTGCATAAGTTTTGTCATAATCAATTCCTTCTTGTTGATTGAAACCTTGGGCAACTAGCCTAGCTTTATTTCTAGACATGACACCATTTTCATCATGCTTGTCTCTATATACCCATTTAGTTCCAATAATGGTCATATCCTTAGGATTTGGGACTAATTCCTAAACATCATTTGAGATAAATTGGTTTAATTCTTCTTGCATAGCAATTACCTAACTCTTATCTTTTAAAGTTTCATTTATATTTTTAGGTTCTATGGTTGAAAGAAAACAAAAGAAATTACTTTTGTTTTGAGCTTGTGATCTAAGAGTTCTTTGATTTAAGTTACCAATAACATTTTCTAGTGGATGACTCTTAGATTCTTTAATATTATTGATTTCATTGTTTTCTAAGGATTTATCTTCGACATTATTACCTAAGGATCTTGTTTCATTAACCTTAATAGCTTCTTTTTCGACTAAATCATCATCCTCCAAGGGTGATGTTTTAGGCGAGGGAGGAGTTTCGTCGAATGTCACATTTAAGGATTCTTTGACTTTCATGGTTTGTTTGTTGAGTATTATATAGGCTTTACTATTTGACGCATATCTTAAGAAAACACCTTCGTAAGACTTTGGGTCAAACTTGGTGAGATAGTCTTTTGTATTAAGTATGAAACATTTGCTTCCCAATACTTTAAAGTAGTTAAGATTAGGTTTCCTACTTTTTAATAATTCATATGGGGTTTTTCCTAGAATGCGTCTAATTGAAATTCTATTTATTATATAAGTTGATGTGTCAACCGCGTTACACCAAAATTTTTGTGAACGGTTTGTTCATTTAACATAGTCTAATCATCTGTTGTAGAGTATGATCTTTCTTTTATACTACCTATTTGATTGTGGGTACGAGACAAAAAAATTGTGGAGTAATCCCTATTAGAGGTCACAATAGTTTCCGAATTGTACTTCATTATCAAATTCCTGACCATGATCCATTCTAATTGACACTATAGAACATCCTAATTTGTTTTGAATCATTTTACTAAATATTTCAAATTCAAAAGCTTCGGTTTTATTTCTTAGAAATCTAGTCTATGCAAATCTAGTAATATGTTCCTTCGATAGACTTTCTATGAACAAGATATTCACCAGGTATCAATACGCAAAGATGTCCGTTCTCTCTCCAATCCACAAGATCCATCAAGAACCTCACACCCCAACGCCATCCCCCCCCTCCTATAACCCCCTCACACCCCCACCCAACCCACCACCTTTGGACGCTCCCCCCAGGCCCGCGGCCGCGACCATCACCTCGCTCGCACCAGCTCACACCTTGTGTAATCAGTTTCAAGCAATATTTTTCCCTACAAATATTACGCGTTAAAAAAGATATTTATTTTTATTGATCTTCATGTTTTGATAATAACAAAATTTATTGTCATACTACGAAAAGTTTTATGTAAAAACAATTTATGTAGTCGAAAGTTTACTTGACGACGATAAATCACTTAAGGTATGAATATGGAATTATTAAACATAGTTAACGATCAAAGAAAAATATTATCATTTGCATAAACCTTTTCTAATCAAATGATTTAATTTAACACATGATTAATTATAAGCTGGTTTTATTAACATTGTAAGACAAAATAGATTAACCAAAGTGGAACAATCTTTCAAATCTAGAAAATCTTTCCTTTTCATTCGGCCCGATTTTGATGATTCTTGTTTTAGAAGAATCTATAATAGTTTTATTAAGTTACAAACGATATTTTGTATTTATTTAGGGTTTAATACAAAAGGACAATGTTTGTCCCAGTTCCACCTACAGATCCACCAAATACACAAGATGGATCCAACAAATGGTGGATCCGTGAGTCGTACGGACCAGCTGGTTGGGACAAATTTGAATTTCAAAGGCTTGCCTATAAATAGCAACCTTAAGCTTTCATTTGAAAAAAACTCTTGACAAATATTTTTGACATACATCTTTTATCTTTTATTCTTTGATCATTATACTTGTTATATAATCCTTACTATGTGATCAACTCATTCCACTCTTTTAGTGAGAACACTTTCGAAGACGTCAAAGCTTCAAGTGTTAATAGTTTAGTTGTGTCATCAGTTTGTGATAATCATTCATCTTGTATATCTTGTGTTGTGTGTTGTGTGTATATATGTGATTATGATAGGTTAGTATTTAAGCCACAAAATACATTGTATGTTTTATTGGTTCATCCTCGAAGTAGAAACTCGGTATTTAGTTAGTACGAAAACTTATTAGCGTATGTGTTACGGGGTTTTCACACCTTAAAGAAGTTGTTGCATAGTGTAGATAACTTCATAAGTTGGGGTACTTGGGGAGTGGAGTAGGGCGAAGAGGAGCTTCGTAGCCGAACCACTATAAATCATTGTGTCATTGGTTTAATCTTTCTTATCTTTACAGGTTCATATTTCGTAGATTACTTATTTACTTATTGCATCGCTATCATATACACTTGTGTATATCTCTTGAGTTAACATAATTCAATAATCTAAGGTTTTATTTAATAACTGCAAAAAAACTATTCAACCCCCACTTTATTTACAATGGTTTCAGTGCCAGGTTACCAAGATTTTTTAAGAATAATTGTACATTAAGTTGAACGATATATGGATTCAGATAAATATCTAGAAGGGAAATCTATGCAAAGACCACCTCTTTTGGAAAGTGATCATTTTATATATTGGAAAAATAGATTTGAAACTTATGTGAAAGCAAAAGATTTAGATCCTTGGCATATTATTTTAAATGGTGATTTTCCACCGGTTGTCAAAAATAAAGTTACCCAAATTTTAGAAATAGTTCCTTTTGGCAAACAAGGATGTGATCTTAAAACAAAACTTGTCTAAAAATTTATGACTAAATGGTTCTTTATAATGCTTTACCTAAAAGGAATACGAAATTTTTTTATGTGTAAAACGGCTAAAGATATTTGGCAATCGTTGTTAATCACACATCAAGGTAATAGCCAAGTAAAGGATAATAAAATTGATCTTCTTGTTTAAAAATATGAACAATTTACTATCCTTGAAGAAGAATCTATTGATAGCGGTTTTGCTAGATTTAACACTATTATTACTAGTCTTAAAGCTCTTGACGAAGGTTCTCTAGCAAGAAAGAAGTAAGGAAGTTTCTTAGGGTTACATCCTAAATGGTAAGCTACAAGTTTGGCTGATTGAAGAATCAAAAGATTTATCATCACTAGCTCTAGACGAGCTTATTGGAAATCTAAAAGTACATGAAGTGGTCATAGAAAAAATTCCGAAATCTATAGAGGCAAAAAGGAAAAAAATTAAGTCCATCGACTTGAAAGCTTAAGAGAGCCTTTGAGATGATGAACTTCGATCCATCCGAAGCGATGACGATGATATGCTATGGGTAAGGAACTTTAAAAAGTTCTTTGAAGAAAGGGTAAATTTGTTTAGGCACCAAGAGAGAAAGAAGGTCTTTGTGACGAGTAGGGACGATGAAGAAAGAAAGAGTGACCAGAATGTTTTAGAATGTGGTGTCCAAATATCTCATTTAGCCGATTGGGGGGGTCCATAACCATCTCGAACAAGATCAAAAGGCCTTCATTGGAGGTTCTTGGAGCGATAGCAAAAATGACGCCGAAGACAAAACTAACGATGAAACTTGTCTCATGGCTCAATCGTCAAATGAGGGGATAACTCTTAACTCTTCTTATTATAGTGATAACGCATCTTCTCTTGATAATGATAGTATGCAAATAGAATATAATAGCTTATGTGAAATTAGCTTAAAAATCATTAACAAGAATAAAACTTTGAAACTAAAAGAGATCTTTTAGAAAAGAAATGTTAGAATTAAACGAGAAAATTAAGAAACTTGAGAAAAGTAAAGAAATTGAGATGGTGTAAGTTCATGTGGACGAACTTAAAATCGGAGAAAACGCTAACTAGGAAACTCAAGTTAAATTTGTTAAATTTGATAAAAGCGCTAATTCACTAAGAGAAATGTTAAATAATCAAAAGTCACCTAGCTGTAAAATAGGTCTAGGATTTGATAGTAGTAAAGCGTTAACAAGCGGAACTAAAATCATGAGTTTTGTTGAATCGTCCGCTAAAAAAACGATGGACGGATCCACCATAAAGGTGCACGGATCCACCATGCCTGGATCCGTGAGTCGCACCAATGGTGAAATATTGGTAGAACACGTTTTTAGTCCACCCATGTCTTCTAGATCGGATTTTGTTATTACTAGGAAGAAACTAATACATAATAGAATAGATGATGTCAAGGAACGTCTTTAAAACCATCACTTAAAAATGCGGTTATAGTTATGTCAAACCTGAGTCTAGATTTGAAAAACTCCTCCTAGGAGAAATTTCCTTCTCAACCATGAGAACAACACACCTCAACTCAGAGAAACTCTAGAGAACCAATTCATCAAAACTTCTATCCTATGAATTGGAACAACCATCAAAGTCAAGGCTTTGTACATATGGGAAATTGTATCCCATTTTAATATCTCAATCAATTGCAACAAATGCAAGGGATGTACAACACTAACACTTTTAAACCCATGAGATAGCATGTTTTTCTCAGGTGAATTAGATGCTTGGCTTACTTGATGTGCATTGGAGTCTATATTGACAAGATTTCATTCATGGATTTCAACTTACATACAAATGATCAAATCTCATTGTATTGCTTTCAAGCTTTTCATTGTGATGCAATTATGAGACAAATGTTATATTAATTTCAAGAAAATCAACGAGATTACTTTTCAAACGACACATTTAGAGGTCGTTCTCTTGTATCTTATGCTGTTGCATTATGAAGTAACGCCCCCAGACATATTTTTGCTACGACACATTTTTGGGGGTGTTACAGATTAGTATCAGAGCACTGGTTATAGAGAACTAGGTTGCATATTTTACCCTAGACTATAACCGTTTTCACAAACATTGCATCACATCAAACATTTTCAAATTGCATACACACTACTTGCTTACTTACTTAGGTTACTTGTTACCTTAAGTGTTTACATGACATACATATATATAATATATATGCTTTCATCCTTTTGCGTATATCGTACGTTTATTTATATAAGAGTTAATTATATAAATACTAGAACATTTCTTAAGACATTGTGAGTTATACAGTGGTCTCATTTTACTTCTTAGACATTGTGTGTAACATTCCGTATTTTCAGGTCATTTATGACATCATCTATTTTACTATTTTTTTTTTCGTACGCGTTTACTTTTAATTCTTATTATATATTAAAATCGCGTAAACTAAAAATCAACAATTAACGTAAACGGACACCAAGCGAATTAAAGTTTTCGTCAAGCAAGCAATATATTATTTTTACGAAAGTAATAATCAACTTTTTATATTTTATTTTTATTGGTTGCGTAAAACGTTTACGTTTCGCAATTAAATACATTTAGGCATACCCGAAAGCACCGAAACTTTTCTACGCTTTAAAAAATACCCACATTTATACCCAATACCTAAAAATAACAAAATATCTTACATATATACATGCATAAACCGGATTTGGTGTTTACACATCAAGAAATATCACAAAAATCTCAACTTGGTCTTTTGTACATCACTTGCCATTAAACCTAGCCATACCTCCCATCCTTTTGACCAAAGACTTCCATGTTTTACTCATCTTGTCTCATGACTTATACATGTATTCTTTGACTAGTCATTAGAGTATATAAGGCCTTTACTAGTGAAATACACACACACTTCTCACTTTCAAGGTGTAAAACACACAAAATCTCTCTTCCCCCTCCTCTCTAGCTCACGGCAACCACAAGACCAACACCAAATCCATACCAAATTTTATTTAACACATTTACATACATTCCTACAACATATCTAAGATGTCCTAAGAAGATTTGAAGGCTTGGTTAAGTCTTTACAAGTGTTAAGCAAGAAAAATGGAAGATTAGGGTTTAGGGTTTCAAGATCTTGCAAGCTTGGGTTTATAATCTAAACAAGGGTTTAGATTGTGTTGGTTATCATATTACATCACCATAAGGTTACCTAAAACCCTTTATGTCTTTACATTTATCATTTTATGTGTATATAAGTTCTATGTAGTGAAATCACCATTAGGATGCTTTTAAACATGTAAAACATATTTTTGCTTGTGATTATAATTTTGTACACTTATTCATGTGTTATGTGGTTGAATATATCATGGACTATAAGATCGACAAAAACGGGATTTTTTGTTTTTTACGGTTTTAAAAACTAAAAGTATAAAAACGATAATATAGCTGTTATGAATAGTAAAAAACCTATTCATCACAGAATCTCAAAAACCTAAGAATGTGATTTTATGATCACTCGTCTTAATACGAAAGCGTGGGCGTAAGAAACGCGAGAAACGGGCTTAAAACGACAAAGTTATGTCATTTTTACTAAAGGCGTAATTATAAGTTTATTTATAGTTACGATTTCACTTAAACAATAGATGGTGTTTATAGCTATTTAGATTATATATGTTATTGTAATCGAAGTGCTATATTATAGTGGAATATCTTATGAGGCTTCTTCGGATGGCCGTATTGACAGAGGTTGTTGGATGTTACGATTTAAAAGTGGCCTAACTCATCGTAAGTCATGTCATGACCTCTTTAAATTCAGATAGCATCGAACGATAGTACGATGATAACTATATAGGGATTAATTAGTGTTGTTAGACAAGTACTTGAATAATGATTCGAACCTATATTAAAAACTAGGTTGCATTCGGGCATTAGCGTGACGCGTTTTACTGGGGATATTTTTGTTATCAGTTTATTACTCAAGGTGAGTTCACAGCCCAATGTTTTACAATTATTAATTCAAGTTTTTCGGGTGTGAGAAAACATAGGCATCTGTTTTACAAATTGGAGCAAGTGTACATTTTATCATGATTACGTTTTGCCTAAGTAGCGTTACCCACTATGGCCCATGATCATGAACTGTCAATTACTGGAATGTGAGCGACAGAATGATTATAGTTGATCTATTTGGGATTGACCTCACCTTTGGGCGATAGCTATCACTGGAAAATCGAAAACGTATATCATGTGGATACTGGATGTTATAGGTTGAACATCATTCACGGGCATGTAGGCAATATTTTATCTATTGTATTCAATTATGTCAAAGCTTCGGTGTCATGAGCTTAGGTAACGTTAATTACATTTTGTGATGTCTGCATCTGTTGCATTATCACTGGGAAAGTCTTGCGGTCCTGCATATACATTTACATAAACCTATGAAATTCACCAACTTTATGTTGACATTTTTAAATGCAATGTTTTTCAGGAGGTCATTAAGCACGAGGTGCGAAGGATACATTGGTGGTTATATTATGAAGTCATGCATTAAAGATTTAGTCGCATTACATTTTGTGTATCTGTTATGGGCTGGAAATCTTTGTAATAATAACAAGTAAACAAGTAAAGCTTCGGGCTTTTGTAACACATACTTTATTAAATCCAATGTATCAGTTTTAAACGACTTTTTGGTCGTTCTTATATTATCTTGTGTTGTTGATCTGAGAAGTAACACGCCCCGGACCCTTATTCCGCTGCGACCCAATTTGGGGGTGTTACAGATTGGTATCAAGAGCCAAGGTTATAGAGAACCAGGTCAAATGTTTTGCTGGACTATAACCATTTTCAAACATTGCATTCATACAAAGGGGTTTTCACGGGACATACATACACTAATTGTGCATTAGTCGGTTAGGCTAGATGCATGTTGAAGTGAATATTCATGATTGATATACATGTTATAATATAAATGTATATTACTATAAGAGTCTTATATTAGTATACTTATATAAGCTAAATTTTGATTTCAGATATTATCATGTCAGATTCTGAGCATTCTACAGTTACATACACATCAGTATCCTTTCCAGTTGAGGACGATTCAGACATCGGTTCACCAGGAGTCGATGGACCACCCATTATGCCAGAGGACCCATATGCTTACATAATGGCTGCTTATGAGGTTCCACCATCACCTGACTACATACCTGGCCCCGAGGTTCCACCATCACCTGACTACATACCTGGCCCCGAGGTTCCACCATCGCCTGACTACATACCTGGCCCCGAGGAGCCGCAGTCACCTCCCCCACTGGACTTTGTTCCTGAGCCGATGTACCCTGAGTACATGCCACAGGAGGATGAGATACTCCCGGCCGAGGAGCAGCCACTACCTGCTGCTGCTGCCTCACAAATGCAGACTTCAACCAGGTATGTTCCTGAGTCTAATCCGGAGGAGGAGCCGGAGGAGGACGATGAGGATCCCGAAGAGGATCCAGCTGACTACCCTGCTGATGGGGATGATGATGATGATGATAATGAGGAGGAGGAGGAGGAGCACCCAGCTCTGGCCGACTCTGTCCCACCTGTACACCGTATGACCACCAGGATATCTATCCGGGACGAGCCATCCATATCACTTCCTCCTAGGGAAGAGGTCGAGAGGCTTCTTGCCTTAACCACCCCACCACATCACCCACTTACTCCACTATCATCTCCATTACCAACATTTACCATCACCACAACCTAATAGCCTATCACATTGAGATTCCTAGAGTTGTTTACCTTCTTTCGGAAGGAGGGTTCGTTTGCTTCTCCCACCCATCGGCGTGAGGTGGGGAGAGTTCAGCGCCGGTGTGTAGCAGGATAGACTACCATAGCGAGGGAGGACCTTTATGGATTTGTCGATATGGTTGATGTCCCTCCTAGATGTTCGACATCTAGGGAGTTAGACTATGGCATTACGGATACATGGGATGATCTGGTAGGAGCCATCGATGAGATTGCACCGACCACCGTAGAGGGGGTCAATCAGAGGGTTACCGATCTTGCTACCATTGTTGAGGAGGAGACTACCAGCATGTATGGTATTATGGAGGATGCTCAAGTAACAGTCTCATGAGAGGGCCGAGTCAACTTGTGTATAGGGATAGGCCTGTTCATCGTTGTTTAGCAGTAATGATAGAGAGAGAGAGGCTAAGATGGCTCATGAGGCTTGGGGACTATCCATGGATGCTAGCGACTATGCACGTTCAGATGTTATGTCATTACGTACTACGGTAGTGGCGCAGAGTGCATTGATTTCAGAGTTACAGTCAGCAGATCATAGGAGACAGAGGGTGATTTCAGAGTTGTTGGCATCAGACCACAAGAGACAGGTTCAGTTGACTAAGACATTGAGGTTGCTGAAAGGACTACAGACACAGATGGTCGAGTTTCAGAGACAGCATGGACCCGCTAAAGGTCCGGCACAGCCTGATGCACCAGGAGAGGCTGGTAGCAGTTCCTAGATTTGGTTATGTTGTAGCTATGCTATGCAGCCTGTTAAGTATTATGGGTTATTCCCAGCTAGCAGACTGTATAGATCTTTTGTTTTGTTTAGCTACCCAGTATAGGTCTTTTGTTCAGGTATTATCTACCTTGTACAGCATACTAAGTGTTACGGGTATATCCCGGCTAGTATGGCTTTAGGTTGTTTCTTTTGTAACCTAAGTATAGTAATCATCTTGTATCTGAACCAAACATGTATGTTTTTCCAAGTTATATATGAAATGGATGGATTACGTTATCTATGAAATCGAATTTATTATAAATGAATGTTGATTTGGTTATACCACGATTAATTTCAATAACAGTTGTACATTTCACTGTGTGATGTGATCTCGTTTTATTTAATGTGTATATGTTATGTCATAGTTATGATTTTATGAAATCTAACGGGTATTATGTTTTCTTGTGATTTAAAGAAAATGGCACCAAAGAGGGACACGAGGTTAAAACCCAGTGCAACACAACACCAGTCACAAGCACTTATTACCCACTACATCTGTCACCACGCCTAAATTTAGGCAATGATTAACGAAGGCGTTATGCTGCACTGGCAGCACGTGATGCAACCCGAATGGTGTGATAGCCAGTACTTCAGAAAGGTGTCAGAGGCCTGTGCAGGTTGTCGTGAATGCACTACCTGGGACTTTCCTAAAATGCCAACCTTGAACTTCAAGGGCTCTGAGGGAGTTGTTGGACTTCACTCAGTGGTTTGAAAGATGGAGTCTAATTTACAGCATAAGCAAATGACAGTAGCATTGCCAGGTCAATTTGCTACGTGTAAACCTGCAGGAAATGCTCTTACTTGTGAAACTCCCATGTTAAGACACTAATCTGAGCTGCCCATGCAATGCCATGGAGGATACTGAAAAAGATAATGACAGACAAATACTGTGGAAATTAAGAAACTGGAGTTCGAAATGCTGGAATTGAAGGTTAAGGGTAACGATGTGGTAACCTATAGCCAACGTTTCCAAGAACTGGCACTAATGTACGAGCGGATGTTTCCTGAAGAAATAGACCAAGTTGAGAAATATGTCGGTAGCTTGCCCGACACGATCCATGGCAATGTGATGGTGACTAAGCAAATAACTAAGCATGATGCCATTGGTTCGCCACTGGGGACTCATGGACAAAAAGATCAACACTTGGGCTGAACGTCAGGCTGACAACAAAAGAAAGTCTGATGACACTGACAGGAACAACCAGAATCAGCAACCAAACAAGAGACAAACACTGAAGAGTTATGCCGCAGGAAATAGTGTATAGGAGACCATACTGGAGGGCTAAACTCTATGTTCCAAATGTAAAATATCACCTATGAAGGGTCCTTGTGCTCCAAAATGCCCAAGTGAACCAATTTGGCCTTTTAGGTCGTGACTGCAAGGAATCCCTCAATGTCAACACTGGGGCTATCAGAGGGCTTGTTTTTGAATGTGGTGCTCAAGGGCATTTCAAGAAGGATTGTTCAAAATTGAAGAACAACAACAACCGGGGTAATCAGGCTGGGAATGCCAAGGCTCAGGCAAAGGTGTATGCCGTGGGCAATGCAGGGGCAAACCTAGACAACAATGTCGTCACGAGTACGTTTCTCCTAAACAACCGATATGCATCTATTTTATTTGATACCGGTGCCGATAGGAGTTTTGTATCTACTGCATTTAGCTCTCGAATTGTTATCACTCGACTGCATTAGATTCATGATTACTAATGTCAAACTTAGGCCGACGCGCGATTAGTTGGGGTTAAAAACACTATTAGTCGAGGTTGTACGTTAAACCTCCTTAATAATCGTGTCAACATAGTCTAATGCCCGTTGAACTAGGTAATTTTGACGTGATAATTGGTATGGATGGTTGGCCAAAGTACCATTGCCATTATTGTCTGTTGAAGAAAAGATCATTTTTTTTTTTTTTTTCTCGTCTTTCCTTTTGAGACGAAATTTTTAATCGTTTCGTGGTGACGGAAAGCAGCACTAAACCGGGACCCGATGAAACATCATTCTCGTATACTAAGGCTCAAGAGTATTTAACGAAGGGATGCTCACGTATTTTTAGCAAATATCACCGAACAAGACGAAGACATGTCAAAGGAGAAACAAACTTGAAAGATGTGAAGTTGTTAAGGAATTTCCTAAAGTCTTTATGAGGACTTTGGGTATAACATCCCACTCGACAAGTGAGTTTCGAATCGATTGTAACCGGGTGCTACACCTGTAGCACTCGGGGGGGGGGGGGGGGGAACCATATAGATTAGCAATCGTCGAAATGAAGGACACTAGCGGAGCAATACAGGTACTTTCGGACAAAGGCTTCATTAAGCACCAAGTTCCTTTCCCTGGGAGCTCCGGTTCTTTTTGTAAGAAGAAAGGATGGGTCTTTTGGATGGTGCATCGATAACAGGGAATTGAACAAACTGACAGTGACGAACGCTACCCACTCACAAGGATCAATGACCTATCGGACCAGCTGAAAGGGTTCGTGTTATTATTCAAAGATCGATCTGAGGTCAGGGTATCACCAGTTGAGAGTTCGAGAAGAAGACATTCCCAAGACTGCATTCAGGACTCGATACGGTCACTATGAATTCCAAGTCATGTCTTTTGGTTTGACTAATGCACCGGCCGTGTTCATGGACCTTATGAACCGGGTGTGTAAACCGTATCTGGACAAGTTTGTAATTGTCTTCATCGATGACATTTTGATCTACTCCAAAAGTAAGAAGGAACATGAAGAACACCTTAGGCAGATCTTGAAATTGCTTAAGAAGGAAGAATTATACGCCAAGTTCTCCAAGTGTGAATTCTGGATCTCCAGGGTACAATTCCTCGGTCACGTGATTGACTGTCGAGGTATTCACATTGACCTTGTCAAGATTGAATCTATCAAAGATTGGGTGTCTCCTAAAACACCAACAGAGATTCACCAATTTTTTGGCTTTGCCGGCTATTATAGAAGAATCATCGAAGGGTTTTTCAAAGATCGCCAAGTCAATGACCAAACTAACCCAGAAAGGTGTCAAGTTTGATTGGGGCGATAAACAAGAAGCAACTTTTCAACTGTTAAAGCAGAAGCTGTGCAGTGCACCAATCCTGGCCTTACTTGATGGAAGCGAAGATTTCATCGCATACTTCTATGCTTCAAAGAAGGGTTTGGGCGCTGTGTTGATGCAAAGAGAAAAGGTGATTTCTTATGCATCACGCTAGTTAAAAATTCATGAAAAGAACTATACGACTCATGATTTAGAACTTGGGGCATCTTCCTAAACAAATCTTGAAAGCTCAGACTGAAGCACGAAAGCCGGAGAACATCAAGAGGAGGATGTTGGGGGT